>JH720091.1:0-129876 GCA_000231845.2 Tetrahymena malaccensis 436 | reverse complement strand
AATTTTTTTACTGAATTTTTTATTAAAAAATATTAGTATCCATATGAAATTAACTTTTTTTACTCTAATTAAAGTGTCAAGCTAGAGAGATTAGTGCAGTTTGCTAAAGCTAAACCTAAGTGTGAGCCACCATCATCACCAATTTATGTGAATCTTTTTAAATAATGTAGAAATTAATCAAAAAAAAGCTAAGAAATAATAAGTAATTTCTTTTATTCATTTTTTTATTTAATGATATAAGAATCCAATAGAAATAAACTGCTTTTACTATAAATTAAGGCTCAAATTTGAGAGATTAGTGCAGTTTGCTAAAACAGAACCTAAACCCGAGACAAAATTTGCACCAATTTTATTTTTACTAATTAAATATTGAAAAATATTATTAGTTTATAAGTATGTTAGAAGGCTATACGAAGAAAAAAATATGAAACAAAAAGAAATTCATGTTGAAAGTTAAAAGTTAGTTAAATTAAAAAAAAACATAAAAGAATAATAGAGAAAATCTATCAAATAAATATTTAATAAGAAAAGTGTTTTTTGCTTTTCATTCATTCCCAAAAAAAAATATATAATAATCCAAAAGAAATTATTCTTTTTTACCCTAAATAAAGTTTTAAGTATGAGAGATTTGTGCAGTTAACTAAAGCAGAGCATAGGTGTGAAACACCATCATCGCCAATTTAATTTTCACTTTTTAAATATAGAATTAATTTATAAAAGTTAGAAGGAAAAATGTAGAAAGTATTATGAAGTGTGAAAGTGGAAACATAAGAATTTAATTAGTTGATTTGTTTGTTTTTAGATTAAATTAATAAATTATAGTATTTAAATTTTTAAATAAAATATTTATTTTAGAGTTAAAACAAATGAAAAAATAAGAAATTAATAAATAAATAATTTAACCAGGAGTTGAAAATTAAAATTGAATGCAATTAAAAAACATAAACAAAATAAAAAATCAAATAAATAAAATAAATATTAGTTTTTCTATATTCTTAAAAAAAACATCATAATCCAAAAAGAATTAAAATTTTTTTACTTGATATTAAGTGTCAAATTTGTGAGATTAATGCAGTTTGCTAAACCAGAAGCTAAGCCTGAAATGCCATTGTCACCAATTTTATTTTACCTTATTAAATAAAAAAATATGCTCAGTTTTTAAGTTAGCTATAAGGATAAATGATAAATAAATTAAACAAAAATTTTAAATTAAAATTGAGTTAAATTAAAAGTAAAAAACATAAAAAAATGAATAAAATAAAAAGTATCTTTTTTTTTTATTTGTTTATTTATTAAAAAAATATTACTACCAAAAAGAAAGAAAATATTATTTTTACTAGAGATAAAGTGTCAAATTTGAGAGATTGGTGAAGTTTACTAAAGTAGAACCTAAGCATGAAGCTCCATGTGCACCAATTTAATTATTCCTTTTTAAATATAGAAGAAAATATAATTAGTTTTGTTAGGTAATTAATTAGAAAGAAATATAAAGAAAAAATATTAAATAATAAGAAGTTAATAAATTATTTTATCCAAAATAGAAGGATAAAAAAGAATTAAATTAATTAAAAGTGTAATCAAAATCAAAAAGCAAATAAATAAAATAAAAATATATTTTTTGATTTTACTAAAAAATATTATAAAGGAATAATTAGTTTTTACTATAAATTAATTGTCAAATTTTAGAGATCAACACAGTTTGCTAAGCCTTAACATAAACGTGAAACACCATTTGCATCAAAATAATTATGGCTTTTTAATGATAAAAGAAAATATCATAAATTTTTAAGTTAGTTGAAGGAAAAATGAAGAAAAAAAATTCTAAATTCTAAGAAATTATTTAAAAATTTTAGCTAAGATAGATAATTAATAATGATTTTTTACATAAATAAATATTTGAGTAAATAAACATAAATTAAGAGTATATTTTTACATAAATAAAATTTAAACTTGATAGTAATGATAAAAATAAGGTTAATAATAAATAATAAATTAAATTTACAAGATACTGAAATCTAAGTGGAGATCTGTGTGATATTAAAGTTTGGAGTTTAAAAACTTTTTTAATTGTTAAATAAAGCTAAATAAAAATTAGTTATAAAATAAATAGTTACATCTTTAATGTTGTAGAAATATTGATTCTATTCTATCATTTATTCTTTTTGGAAAATAGTAACAAGCAACAATTTTATTTAAATTCAATTAATTATAAAAATAATAAGAAATAAATTAACTACCTTTTAAGAAGAATTTACTTGGATACAAAGAACAAATAAAATTTTGTGAGATCAAATTTAAAAATTATAAAGTGTCTGATTAATAAAAAATATAAAAATAGACAAATGTTTAAATTCATAAATTTTCTACTAGATCAATATGGAAATTTGAAAATACAATAAGAAATTTAAAAACTGTAAATATCTATAAATTAAGGAATTTTTGTTTGGTGTCTCTTTTTTAAATGAAAACATTTTGCAGATTTTTTATAGAAGATAAATTATTGATTTAAAAACCACACACAATTTATTGAAAAAATGATTAATTAAGATTAATTTTTGATCATTTTAATATATTCCTCTCAAAATAAATCATAAAAAGATATTTTATTTAAAAATGTTTTCTTAAATTTATTTTTTATAAATTAGATTATAAAATACTTTTATAAAATGTTTATAATTAGAATCTGATTAGTTTGTGACTTTTAGATTATTGTTAAGAATTTAATGTATTTCAGAATATACTCAAATTTTTTGTTATTTATTAATTACCTAAGTTTTATCTAATTGTTAAATAAAATGCTTTATTAGGATACCTAATTCTAATCCTTTTTCTTATTAAACCATATGAGAAGCATCATCAAATCTGAAAATGTAATTTGAACAAAAATTATTCATATCAAGTTCAGGTTTTTCATTTACTTATGATATAATTCGATGCTGAATAGCATTTTCTCCAAGAATGAATTCATATATCTCTTCTTAAATCAACTATGGTGAAATCAAGTCATCCTTAGAAGAATATGCTATCATTCTAGGTATATTTTTATTTATTTATCTCATTCTATGTAGCAACTCATTTAATTTACCAGGTAAGCTTATTCTAATTTTAAGCATGCTTATTACGTCATACAATGACAGCGTCATCAAAACTGCAAATTATTTTTATTGGTCTTTAGGTAAATCTTATAATTGCTTTTAAAAAGTGTTAACAATCTCGCTTAGATTATTTCTGTATTCTTAGGATGAAAGCGTTTCAAATTTTAACTCTTCAAAGTCTACTTAGAATACTTGTTTCTCTATTTATTCATACAACTTATAACCATTCCATTTAGTAATTGGTATAGATGCTATTTAAATTAATGCTTCTACTCTATGAGGCTTTTCGTATGCAAAGTTTTTTACAGTTAAGCCTCCAAAAGAGTGCATAGCAAAAATAGCTTTTTCAAGATTTATTTTTTTCATAAAATCATCTATCAATTAAATTAATTGATCCAAGCTACCTTAATAAGTTCCTCTTCTTTCATCTTTTCTGTCAAAGCCTGGTAAGTATAGATTTATAACGCGACAAAATTTATTACCCAATGATTTTTCAATTTTATTGAAATAATTGATGCCACCTGGTACTCCAGCAATAAATATTATTGTATTATTAACTAATTCATATACCATTCCTTCATTATCATTTTCTCTATAATCAATATATCTTCCATCTTCAAATTCTACTCTTTTGATATCAAACTTTGGTTTTTTCTTATCAGATAGCTTATCTAGATTCATTTTACTAATTTATTACTTTAGATATGGGTCAAACGCTTTCATATTTCTATCTGCAAAATAGTTAACAGCTTATTCTTACTAAATAATTGTTTTTTAATCTCTTTGATCATTTTGATATTTTAAAAAGAAATCTAATCCGCTCATACTTCTATAAATTGAAGGCTTTATTGAGTTTAAATTTTTAATATTAAATAATTAATTAATTGATGATTGTAATTTAATCAACAAAATAGCCAATAAAACAAATCTTTTACTAACTTAAATTAAATTATGCTGCTTTATTTCTTTACAAACATAATATATTTTTTTAAAACAAATCAGAAAACTAAAATAAAAGAAACCTCTTTTATTATTTCTATTAACAATCAATATAATTTTAAAGAATAAATTATTATTTAAGCTTAAAATCATTTAAATTTAACTATAATTTAGATTTTGACATAATAAATAATGTTATCTGCTATTTTTTAATAGTAAAAATTTTATATTAGTCCTCATATTTGGTTGAAACCTAATATTAAAATTATTTTATCATTGATTGTTAGTTAGTTAGTTAGTTATTGGTGCTTAAAAAGCATCACAAATATAAATATTTAAAATTCAATAAAAAACCCAATAAAGTAAAAATGAATAAAAATATTATTTATTATTTAAATTAATTCTTTGATATTATTTGATAAGATATAACTTTCAAGTTTCAAAACTGACATAAATAAAATTAGATAAAATATATTAAATACATATTTTACTAAGATTTTCAATTATTTATTTACTCTTAAGTATTATATTTTAAGCTAATACTTGTAAACTTATTAAAAATTCATATAAAGATTTAAGCAGTATAAAAAAACAATTATTTTATTTTATTTTGAAGATAATTGACTTATTTATCACATATTAATAATATCAAATAAAAAATAATTTTGAAGCATATACTATGAATATTGTAAATAATTTAGATTAAATTTTAATAAAAAATACTTTAACTATTTATTTTTTATTTAAAATATCTTTAGAAGTAAAAATAATTTAAAATGAATAGATCTAAATGCTGCAAATAATATGATATAACACTTAATTAGGTCATAGAAGTTCAGGATATACAAATCCATTTTTATTATTAAATTTAACATAAGTTCCACTAATTGGTCTAGAAAGACCATCTGCCCATTTTTTAATATAATTAGCAATTTACTTAGTTTCTTTTTCGTATTATTCTTAATCTTCCTATTTTTCATTTTGTAAGAGATTTAATGTGAATGAATCCACACTTATAAGTTCTCTATCACCAAGATTAAGATTTAATAAATTTATTTAATTTTATGCTAAGCCATAAGTAATTTATTCCTAACTAGGATTTGAAAAGCTTTAATAATCTCCTAAGAATATTAAAGACCCGTTATTGGTTAAATATTTGGTAGCTAAATAAGAAGCTAAAATTGCAGGTTCAACGTTGGAAGCTCTTTCTTATTCATATTCTTAGAAAATAGATTCATTTTTAATATCATTTTTTACGTTGTATTGCTAAGGGAGGAACAAAACGCATTCATAGTGTTTAGAAAATGTTTTCAATTTTTCTTCTAATTATTCAACCTATTCCTTATTTAGGGGAGGTCTGTTAATATCATCAAATTATATTTACAAATTAAAATTGCATTGATCATTTATCTTAGAATGTATGTTAGCAATCTACCAAGTTTCTTTAAATCTGTTAATGACTTCTTAACCTTTTTTACACAAATAAACAAATAAGTACTCGCTATCAAAAAATAAGTAGAAACAATCTATTTTGCAATTAATCATAAATTACCTAAGAATGTATGAGTATCTCCTACAATCAAAATATGCTTATAATTAACCTTCAATTAGTATTCATAAAAGTTAGTTAGCTTATACTTAAGATTTCTGAATTTCTTAGCTATATCGAATATCTTCGCTTCTCTCTTATTCATTTTATTTCTATATTTATTATATTTTGTTAGATATTTGCTAAAGGAGTATTAAATTTTAACAATATTTCAATCACTATTATTTTTTATTGTTTAAATTTCGTTTTTTTGATTGAACAAATTTAATTTGTTTACAAAATAAAAAACTTTCTACAAAAAGAATATTCTTATTATAAATTAAATATGTCATTAAGTATCTTTTCTTTATTTAATTCAATTTTAAAATACATTTTTTTATTGAAATATTTTTAAATTTAAACTTGAGAAAAGGATTTTAATAAAAATAAGTTTACAAATTACATAAAAGAATATTAAAATTATTTAATTTCTTTATTTATTTAGCTAAAAAAACTTGAATATCTTTAACAATATTTAAGAATGATATTTAAATATTTATTTGTCTTTGAGCTATCAACCTGCTAAAGAAAACACTTAATCTTGTTGCTATTATTTATTATTTTAAATTATATTAATTTTAATACTCATTTTAAAAGCATGTAAGTATTTATTTATTTATTACTTAGTGAAGAGGAACTATATCTATCCAATCTGCTGCTGAAAGGGGTAAAAGACCAAGTGTGTAAATTTTGTACATACCAATAGAAACTAAAATAAGTTAAATACCAACATATATGAGCTTGTATTATAATAAATTAATTCCTTATCCTTCATAGTTCATAAAAACTATTTTTATATTAAAAAATTTGTTTGTTTTTATGCTTGTGATTTTATTTAATTTTATTTATTTGTTATGAAATTTATAAAAACATATTTCTGTTATTAGAGCTATAATAGAATTAAAAAAAAAGAAGCATACCTTCATGAACGCCAGTAATACTTTTAATGGGTGAGTAAACTGATTAGAAGATGAAGAACATCATGAAGATATTTAATGAATTTCCCATCATAAAGTTCATAAAAACAATCTGCAATATTTGAGCTTTAGCCCCTGTAGCTACTTCCCATAATTTCTAAAATAAAAAAACAAATTTTTTCATTTTGCTAATTCAAATAATTATGCTTTTATATGTACCTTTTCCATGAGTTATTTTTTATTCTTTTGGGTAGTGGTAGATGATTCAATCTAAAATTTTATTTAAATATTTATGTTAACTTTAAATATGTAATATGCATTAATATGGTGAATTTAATTTATGAATTATTGATTTTATTCTCTTCAATATTTCAAGAAGTCAGAACAAAATATTTTTCTAATTACTTCGAACTTTTTGCAGTAGCCAAAAGGTTCAGGGAGATCCTTATTAGATTGCTTTCCTAATTCAAAATTCCAATTAGACATTTACAGTAACTATTATTGCTATTTGATAATTTAGTTTATGTATATATTTAATTAATTAAATATTTTTCGATTAAAGATTAAATTCTTCAAAAAATAATTAGATTGATTCAATTATATTATTATTTGGGCAATAACTATCTAATTTGTTTATATTTAAAAATTTTCACTATGTGTTGATCTCTAAAGAGAGCGTTTAATAATTGAATCAAAATTATAAGCTAGGAAAATCTAAGTGAAATATGATAATTTCAATTTTTGTTTTTTAATTTGAAATTATTTTTTTTTAAGAAAAAATTTTATGTAAATTTTAAAAATAAGCAATTTATTTATTATTCTATTTTTAAGTATTAATAAAATTTTTAAGAGGAATGAATTAAATTTTTAATTTGAATGCCAATACTAATTTTTTTATTCATAAAAACTCGAAATTAACACGAATTAAATATTTCATTTTAACTTAAGAAGTGTCATAAACAATATATTCATTGTATGCTAAATCCTTAGGCTAGCCATCGCCATTTTCGTCACTTTCAACAACTTTTCCTAATGAAAAATTACATTTAAATTAGGTTAATATAACTTAATAAAATAAAGGATTAATTAATTACCTGTAAAGCATTGAGTACTTCCTATTTTTTATATGCCTTCTGATTGAGTTTTGTATTTACCAACACCTTTTACCTTTAAGTTAAGAATATTTACTATTATTATATTTAATTTTAGCATTTAAAAATATTACACTGTGATAATACTAAGGAGGTTTTTTAAATGATTTAGCTTTATTACATTCATATATCTATCCTAATGCTGTCTCACATAAGACAAGCAAACCTTCTGGAGAATCTAATTTTGCATGGCAGTAACCTGCTGCCTTAGAAACTACATCAGCCATATATATTCCCTTTCCAAACATATAACCTGTCATAGGTGCTTCAGGTGGAGCAATTCTTAATCCTTCACTCAATATACCAACGAAATTAGATATTCTCGAACCATGCCATAATAAAGCTATTTTTTTAAAATTTTAATAATTAATTTGGTTATTAGATTTGTTAATGATTTACTTTGATTTGGAAGCTATTTAAAAGGGAAGAATCTTTGGTTTTCTTAATTTCTATTCAACTCATAAATGCTAACTATCTTAAGTCTATACTTTTCATGAGTTGGCCCATGAGTATTTTCTACCATTTACTATATTACTTGATATGTCTAAGATTACTCCTCCAATTTATTTATATTACATTTAAGCATACTATAAAAGGTATCAAGAGGGTTAATAGTTTCTGCTCCCTTTTGAATTTATCAAGAAATTAAATTTATTATTTGTAACCTTCATTAGCAAATGTAATAAAATAAATAAGTTACCTATGCTTAAAATGCCTAGTTGATATATCTATTAGTAATATCTATCTCTTTTAAAACATCTAGCAAGTGTAATTTTTCCTTTACTTTAGTCATATGATCAATCATAGGAAGAGCCCTCATGCCATAGTTTTGAGGTATATTTGTATAGAATTAATTGGTTAATTCTATGATGATTGATGTCCTTGAACCTTATAATAATGCATTCTAAATCTCTGTCAATATTTTATATCTAGTTAATACAAACAATAGTTTCATAAATCACTACTAGTATCATTTAATTTTATAAATACAAATTCTGATAAGAAATTACCCTTTTTATATTTGATCGAATGTTAAACGTCCTAGAGGATTCTTTTCTGTATCAAAGTTAAGTTCTTTTAATGTTTTATTTATTCTATTGAAATCCCATATTAACAGCATTAAATCTTTAATTGAATTTTCTAACTTGCTTGGATTAGAATTCATTCTCTTTTTTAATTCTGCATTTCTTTTATTTATTCTTTCGATATCTTCATTTACTGAGTTTTTTGATCCTCCTGATGAAGCATCTACCTAAATCCATGTATACTTACCAGGTTATGGTTTAAAATCAGAAAAAGTACCAGTCCAGTCATTATGTGTTTTATCATAAAATTTCTTTTTAAAAGCTAAAATTGCATCATATTTATTATCCATTCTTTTATAACTTTCCTAAGGGTTTTATGCTCCTACTCTTCCCCACTTTGTATATAAATTGAAAACTGTATATCCCTTATGCAAGACTTCAATCTGATAGAATTTGTTATGACCTTTTTCCCCATATGATATATCTGTTAAATTTAGCATGCATGTGAATGTTTCATAAACTTAGTATCCATCTGTTCTTTGCTTTTTTTTTTGTTTTTATAATAAATCTCCCTCTTTAAGATCAAGTTTTTATATTTTGTTTCCTAAATTATCTGAGCTAACTTCTTCTAATGTATTTTATATTTGTGAACTGTTTTGCTTATTAGGTTGTTCAAAAATATCATTTTCAATCTCTAATTCTATCTCTAAATCTTAAACACTTTGACTTTTTCTTTACTCATTTTCTTAAATTTCTATATCTTCATTTATCATATCTTTTTAAGCTGATTTCTTTGTAGTATTATTTTTACTAGAAATGTAATTTAACAATTCAGCTTTTGAAATAGACTTGTTTGCTGAAGAATTCGGTTGATTTTTATTTTATTTTTTAAATATTTCATCCTATTCGCCTTCATCTACGAATTCTAATTCTACTGGCTAACTAGGTTCAACGTCCATTTTTTATACTTTATAGGTTGTTAAGATTAAAAATAGTAAAAATATTTGTAAATTTAATCAAATTTTAAGATCCACAAGATATTATTAAATCCTCAAATTTAATTTCTTACTATTAAATAATTTTTGTGCAATATTAAAGTTGGCGCAATTATTTGAATTTTATTAAACTTAAAAAAAAACCATTGTTATCCATACATAATTACTTAAAATTGTTTATTTTTCACATCAACAAATCTGATAATTTATTAAAATAAAAATTATCAAATTTCTAAATACAATTTTTATAAGATTTATTTTAAACCATTTTTTTCTAAATCAGAGTGAGAGAGATAGGGAGTTATAAACTTTCTTCTAATGTTTATTAAATAGTAATTTAAAATTGAATTTTTATTTAATCAAAATAATTTTTATAAATAAAATGTTATCTAGGCTAAAACTAAGTAAAAACTACAAATTTAGATAAAAATTGTTTTAGAGAAAATTAGTAAAAATATTAAGAAAAAACATATAAACGATTTAATTTAGGTAGTTAAAAGTTTTTAGATTACGAATGTATCATCTAAAAAGTATTTTAATCAAATCTTTGAACTTTCAATACTGCTCATAAACGAATTTAGAAAATCATTGAAATTGAAATTGTAATTTTAAAACATTTTTGATGACTTTTGATAAAAAATATAGTTTGTTAAATTAATGAAGCTTAGTGATACAGTTTTTATAGAGAATGTATATATTTAGTATAATTTATATTAATTTTATTAATGTAAAATTGAAATTAAAATTGCAATTGTTAAAAATTATTTAAGAGATTTTAGGTATGTGTATGTATGTAAGTGAGTGAGTGAGTGAGTGAGTCTGTTTGAAAAATTTATTAAGTAAGAATATTTCTTAGATTAGTTGATTATTGATTTTCTACAAAATTAAAATAATTCAGAAATCTACTTTATATCTTATCTTATGAAGAATGTTTAAAAAACTTAAATCTTCTTCTTCTCTTAGCAAAATCTTGTATAATTAAGGGTTTAGTTCATAATACTCCATATCAAATTAAGTTTACTGGATCATTTTTTATAAGAATTACTTTAATTTAGTAGCAGTTAATGATTTTTTAATCTATATCAAACTTTTTAAATCGTTATGCTTCAATTCTTCTACAAGAAGACACTGAATTTATTTTTTGTTATTAGGATTTTCTTGCTAAAACTTTTCAAGAAGAATTTAGCTATGTTTATATGGTATAACCTCATCACTTTTTCCATGCATAATCATTATAGACGACCTTACTTTTCCTATTTTGTAAATATTCCCATAAACATCACCTTCCTGATCATTGTACTGAGAAGAAGGCTCATTTTCTAAGAATAAATAAACGCTTGCAAGAGGTGCTTCTAAAATTAAAGCTCTTATATACTTTTAAATATTAAAAATATTATTTATTATGCAATTTCACTAAATTAAAATATTTCTATTATTTATGAATATTTATGGAATAATTTTGTTAAATTACTTAATATTTTGCTGCTAAATGAACAGCTGGACCACTACCTAGAGAAAACCCCCATAAAATAAGCTAATAAATTCTATACTTAAGTCTATATAATGTAAAGCTCATAACCATCTCGCAATCTTCATATGTGTTTTCCTCGTTAATATCTCCTTTAGATATTCCATATCCTCTATAATCGTATGCAACTATATTTACCTTTTTGTATTTTAAATTATTTTATTATACAAGTTTCAATAATTTTAAATTCTCTTATGATTTCACAAAAAATATTCTACCTTATATATTTTAGACATATTAATGAGCGAATAAAAGATCGTTCCTAAATCACTGCTATTACCGTGATTATATATTAATACCTAATTTCCTAAAGTTCTATATATAATTGTACATAATTATGTTATTCTGTTTACCTAAATATATTTACTTTTAATTTATAATGTGCATGATTGGAATTGCACAATCTTTTTTTAGCTTATTCCTAAAATTCATCATGTAGAGATCATAGGTTATGTAATTTGGAATATCATTATGCTATGGAATAAACTCTTTCTTCAGCTAAAAGGAATATGACATAGTGCCATTAGAGTTTTCTTATTCTTTAAACAAATACGCTTTTATTTTATTTAAAAGAATTGAATTATTTTAATTAGGTTCATATTTATATTTTATTAGTATAAATTAATACTAGGATTTGGCTAATGATAAATAAATGTTTTGGAAAGCATATTCTTCAACCCAAGCGTATTTCCAAAAAACTTGAAAAATTTTTTGGAAAAGCTTGACTAAACAGGAGAAGAGATTTGATTTGCATCTGCTTCTGTCTCTTCATATTCATACTCTGATTTTGTTTGCTCCATTTATAGATTAACTATTCACTTTATAAGCAGAATGTAAAAGACTATATGAGAGCACTAAATGTTATTAATGCAAATTTTATTTTCTTTCTGATTAATTGCTTTTAAGAATATTTCTTAGTTTACTTCTTTCAAAATTTTAATTATTTAAAATTAATACATAATTTGTTATGCTGAAATTAGTTATCGCTTAATGGAATTCTTCCCGAAAATTTATAAATGGAATGATTAATTAGTAAATATGTTTCTTCCATCTTAAACAATCAAACAAACAAGCAAGCAAACAACCTTAAGCATTATCTAGAGTTTATTTAAAAAATATATGAAATTCTAAAATTAGATTTAATTTAATAATATGTTTAGTAGAATGCAAATAATTTGTAACTCATAAATAAATAAATTTCAGACAACTAATTTTATTTATAATTTTTTATTTTTATTACTTTTGTAAAATGTTTTTTAAAAAGATTTTTGTAATTTAAAGTAAGCAAATAAAGAGATTAGCTGAGTATTAATTCAAGTAAAATTAAATTTTAGCACATAAAAAAAATTAAAGGGCTAAATATATAAAGTAATAATAAAAAGAGGTAAAACCATAAATATTAATTTTCAGTTAAAAGTAAATTTAATTGAAATTATCAGCTTCCATTTTAAAAATATAAAATTATAATTAATTGTATGTATATCTTATTCAAAATATTATATGATGATAACTTACAGACCTGTTCTTATAAATTGTGAGGACAAAATCCATAGCCAACGCTGACAAATATTTTTGCTAATTTGCAATTTTTGTCTCAAAGCCACACTAAAATTTGAAATATTAACTAACACATTTATTATTGTTCACTTCTTTTACTTACTATCTCATTAATATTAATTAAATTGATATGCAAATATATAATTAAGTAGATATTGCAAACTCTAAATTGCAATATTAATTTATTTAATTTCCAGAACATCTATCTTACTTTATTCCTATCCGAAATCTTTGCTATAAAAAATTAATTATCATAAACTACTACTTTGAACGCTATTTTTTTGAACTTTATCAAATTCATTTAAAAGGACAATGATAAAAAAAATACTTTTAACTTAGATGCAACTTAGTTCTTCATTTATGAAGATGGGTTTTCAAGGGAATATGAAGAGTAATTTCTGCTCTACGAACTCTTCTAATGAAAAGAAAGAACAACAAAACTAGGAGTAAACTGAATAGCAAAAGTAGCAGCAAAAAGATAGAGAAGAGGCTAAAGAAAGAGCAGCAAAGGAAGCTTAAATTAGGGTATAGAAAAAAGAAGAAAAAGAAATCGAAGATTTAAAAAACTAATATGAAACATAAAATAGCTCTTTCTCAACAGCATCACGTATGTACTTAATTATAAAAAAAGTCTTTGTAATAATAATAATCAATAAAATTAGAATTTTATAAGCTCATAAAATCTAAACTCATATTAGGAGGTACAGGATTGTTAGCTATTATTTTTGGATACTAGCTCTACGATATAACTGAATCAAATGTAGATCCTGTTGATGGAACAAAAAAAATTTTACCAATAAATAAAATTTATGGTAAATAATCATAATTATTGAGTTGTTTAATAAATTGAATATTTTATTAGAAAAGAAATTAGCAAGCAGCATAAGTGGAATCTTTTAAGGTGAAAATAAAATTATTAATGACAATAAAAGACTTTATAATAAAATGAAAAAAGTCTAATAAAAATTTAATCGTTATGAGGTAATTAAAATATTTTCAGCAATACGGAATTACTTTAATGAAATTTATATTTATTTAGAAAATGAATTTTCCAGTTAAAGGAAATATTTATTTGATTGATAGAGATGATTTCATATTCTTCATGCTACCTAATGGAGATACTTTTGTTTCAAGAGTAAAATATTTTTGATAAGAAATTATTTGGATGAAAAAACTTTTGATAGAATAAATTTACTTATTTATAAATAAAAAGAGAGTTGCTTTTGATTTAAAAGAAATAGAACTGTAAATACTTATGGGCTATTAGCTTTCTCATTTGTATATGAGATCAAGCACTAAAAATATCCCATTTTCATAATTTGGTAACATTTTGTTGATGAAGTTGTTTGATTTTACTGAACTATTCAGTCAATTTGTACCTTTATAAGAGATAAGATAGTATTATACTTTGCCACTAAGCAGAGAATAAGAAAATAACAATGTAAAAATTATATTTAACTATTGAATTATTGATTTATTTATTTGTGAGAAGGATAATAAATACTTGCTTTGATTGAAATATTAATTTATTGATATGTTTAAATTATAATTTATTAAGAAATTAATTTATAAATTATTATATAGATGATCATGGCAGCTGATATTTTAGATGAGCTAGGAGTAGAGTTAGATCCAGAATCTCTAAAATTTTATCTTAGAGATATTTGCTCTTATTTCAAGAAAGATCCTAATGCTTACATTCTAGATTTTTATAAAAAGCATCCTAATTTATTGTGAGTTTGATTGATGGATACTTTTTAGATTTATCAGCTTCATCTGATAGGTTAGTTATAGTGAAAGAATGAATTGTTGTTATTATAAGGTTTCTAAATTATTATTATTTATATAAGGTTTTCTAAATTTTGATTAAGTTATATATTTATTTACAATAACATTGTTTAAAATTATTGAGAGGGTTTTTTATTTTTAGTTAAATTGCATGAATTAATTTTATATCTAAATAACTTATTTTATCAATTATATTTATGGAGCATAAATTTTTGATGACAAAAACTGCATGTTTTTTAAGATTTTTAATTCTCTAACTCAAGAAACAATTGCTTTTAAAAGCTTAAAAATGGTAAATTTTATAGATTAAGGTATAATGGTTTGCTTTAATTACTCATCATTGTACAAATCTTCGAGATCGAAATTATCATCAAATGGATCATTCTTAGCTGCTTCTTGCTTTTTTGCTTCTTCTAATTAAATCGTACGCTATGAAAACTAGCTTGGATTTACAAGAGGTATAGTAGAGGGTACAGCATTTGACTCAGCATGCATCAAAAAATCTTTGATTCTACCAATAGATTTTTCACTGGAAATTGAAGTTCTCCCATTTTTTCCAAATTATTTTGAATTAGTAGGCGTTTGTCTTTCTTAAATGATTGAGTCTTTACTCTATAGTGGATTGTCTGGGTATAAATTCATGTTTTTTTAGCTAGGAATATTGTTTTATTAATTGTTAGTGTGGTCACTTCCTTTATCATCAATTAATACTATAGAAATCTATTTAGAGAACTATTAATTATTGCTATGATTTTCTTAATAAGCTGGCTTTGTTTAAGGAGAAATATTTACTTTTTTTTCAGAAGTAATTTATTATTATGAACTATTTTATTATTTCATATTTTACTATATATTATTATTTTATACAGATTATCTTTTTTCATTTTGCTGAGCTCTAATCTTATCTAACTGCTAAGCTTGTTGTTATTATTACTACAAGCGCTGTTACTCAAGCTGTTTTTGTATTTATATTTTTTTTTATTCTTCTAGCTTTTTTTATTCAAGCATAGCTTATTTCTATTTTTCATTCTACTCCTTTATCAATTGTTCTTTTTTCTATGCTGCTATCTGCTGAGCCTACTGATCAGTCATATTTGAATTATATTTTTTGCTTTAGCTTTACTGTTATTATTGCTAACTTTAATTTTTTTGAGGAGCAGCTTAATTAGTCTACTTTTAGGCTTTTGGGTCAGGAACAGTAGCATTTTCAATAGTGCCAATCTTGTAATAATTTAGCTTTGAAAGAATACCTCTAGAGTGACGAAAGTATGCTTCGTTGAAAATGACATTGTCTACAGATTTTCCTTTCCATTCTTTGATCACAGTTGCTCCACCTGGATGCTTGTTCTAAAATTAAGATAAATCATAAACATCACTTTCATAAACAACTAATAGCCTATTTTGAGTTCTAGAAACAAACTCTACATCAGCCATATTTTTAAATGTTTTAGAGCTATTAAACATTTTAGTACTATATCTTAAATACTTATATAATAGTAATCTATGGTAATAATTTCTGCTTCCTTTTATGAAATTGAGCTCTTTTTAAGCTTATTTTAAAACTTATTTAAGAGAATATATCTAATAATTTTGCTATTTATTAAGGTAATTTATACTTTTTTATTACTTATATTAAAATACAATTTAATGATTAATAATCAATCTTCTTCTCTTTTAACATATAGATAGACTTTAGAGTATTTTTATCAAGTGCTGTTCAATTTTACAAAATATTGAAATTTGTTTGCTTAATTACTTTATCACTTTACCTTAAATTCATAAAATAACAGATGATTAAACCAATCTATTCTACTTACTACGAAATTCGCATATCAAATACTTACTTTTATCAAATAAATTTATAAATACTTATATAAATCTCACATTTTAAAATTTTCACTCATCATTATTAGTAAAAGATTAGTGCTAAAAATGCTTAGAGCACTATTCATACTAGAAGATTAATATTTTGCTTCATTTTTTTATCATAAAATTAATTCAGTCTTTAGATAGCTTTAAAAATTTTTGTAAAATAATTAAATAAAAATAAAATGATATCAAAAGAGTTTCTTTAAAATATAATTTGTATTAATTCTTCTTTATGTTACTGAAAGGCATGAATGAGTTAGAATTATAGCATTTTAGCAAATTATTGATGATTACAAGTTTTAGTTAAAATGAGTGATTAATATCTTATTATAACCAAAATTAAATTATCAATAATGCGATAAACTAATGTGGTTTTATTTTTAATATATTGTAAAATATGCAATATTCTGTGATAGTAATAGTATGATAACACTCAATTCAGTTTAAGTTAGGTTAAAGTTAATATATTTTTTAAATTTATTCAACTGCAGCATTACTGTTAAAAATAATTAATCAAAAAAGGTTAATTTGTAAATTACTTTGTATAGAAATTTATTAATTATCTTTACTTTTTCTAATTTAATATTCATGCTTCTAAATATTTATTAATTAGCTTAAATCTCAAAAATAAAGGTTTATTTTTTAAAAAAATATTTACATTTAAAACTTTTAAAATATATTAGTTTAATACTAAAATTTCATATTTTTAATGCATATTCGTTAATTATTTATTCATACTATGGATATTTCTCAATTAGTTCTTTGTGTGGGACCATTCTAAATCCTTCATATTAAAACGCAGGACAGCAAACACAAGAAAAAAGTGTATATGAGCCTAATGTTTTACTAGCAAAGAATTTGCATGGATGAATCTTACAGACAAGCTATTATCCTTTCTCGATTTCAGGTCCTAATACTTCGATTTTGAGAGATCCGTCTTCTAAAATCTTAACAATCTCCATAGGAGCACCATGCTAAAATATAAATAATTCAGTAGTGTCAACTTCATGGAAGTGAGATATTGGACTTAAATGATCTAAAAAGAAGTATATAGATGAAAGACTTTATCGTTATTGCCCTTAAATCAAATCTTAGCTTCTATAGAGTTCTTTAAACTATCCACCTTCAGGATGTACGATCAATCCTAATTTATCAGCCCAATATTAAGGTTTACTTTAATCTTCTTAAATAGTCTATTACATCATAAAAACTAATATAATTATCTTGACCAATGATCTGACTCTGATTTGTTTTTATCAAAAATATAATTTAATCGTTTACACAAATCATAAAAATTGACAATTGATTACCAATTACTTTATTCGGAAGATATCTTGATAACATAAATGCTATTTGGATTAAAACTATATTAATTTATAAAAATTCTATGATAAAATTTATTAAAAAAAAATAAATTTAGCATTTTCATTAAAAAAGTTTCATTTAATTTTACTTAATCTCAATAGCATTAAATTTAAAAATAATATCTTAAATAGCCAAATATTCTTAAGGATTAAAACTATATTAATTTATAAAAATTCTAAGATAAAATTTATTTAAAAAAATAAATTTAGCATTTTCATAAATAAAGTTTCATTGAATATTACTTAATTTCAATAGCATTAAGTTTAAAAATAATATGTTAAATAGCTAAATATTCTTAATAATACATTTTAAATTCAACTAAGCTTAAATTTTTTTTTTGTTATTTTGAACTTAAATGTTTATTTTTCAATCTTAGTCAATAATAATAATGATTTTAAATTAAAAAATTAATTCTTTTTTCATTAGAGTTTTAAAAACATTTTCTACATAAATTTTCACCATAAATGACTAAAAATTCTTTTCAAAGTAGAATAAAATTTAGATATTTGCTTTTGAAATTCTTATTTCAATTTAGTTAACACTAAAATTATATCTTTAACTTAATCAATATTACGAAATATAATATATGATAATGATAGTGAGATAATATTTTCACTTCTCTCTTTAGAAAAAATTTTTATTATTAAAATAATTGCTTGATATAGAAACAAAATATTAAAATTTTATCAAAATCTATAAAATAATATTTTTATTTCCTAGTATGGTTTGAGATTTATTAATTCTATAAGATTTGTAGTTAAATTTTTTAATTTGAATTTTTGATTTTGAGCGCGAAAAAAATATCTAAAAGATATTAACAGATTTATTTGAATTTCTATACCAAAAAATCACCTTAAATCTGATAGAATGATAAACTAATTTAATTAGGCTCACAAAGAAAAGTATGAATGATATGGGCTTTTATATAAAATAGAACAATAAAAAGTTTTAACCTCATCATTCTTTTATCATTCTTCTCCTCATTAAGTCATTAAGGAAAAAAGAATAAATAAAATTAATTTTTTACAACTCTTTAAGAATTTGATCATATAATTTATTTAGACATATATTAATAAAGGGGTCATGATTTTTTTTATTTTATGATAAATAATTTTTCTTAATTTGGGGAGAGTTGTAAAAGCTTTAATATTAATCAAATAATATTTAATATATATTAATACTTAAATAAATTTTCATTTTACTTAAAGACAGATAAAAGATAAAGAAAATGGCTAAAAAAAATACTAAAAAAACGAAGACTATTGCTGAAACCATTAAGGATTCTAAGAAAATATTGAGCAATAATAAAAAGCCTAAAAGACAAGGCACTATGGAATCTGTTGCACTTGAAGCATAAAATTTCCTTAAATACACTGCTGATGCTCATAAAAAGCGTTAAGAGGAAAAAAGGGAATTATAAAAGAAGGCTAACGAATCTCTTTTATAAAGAAAACCTAAAAAATCTAAAAAAATAGAAAAAAAACCTAAAAAATAGGAAAAGGCTTCTCCTGTAAAAAAAGCTAAAGCAGCCCCTGCTGTGAAAGCAAAGGCTTCTGCTAAAAATGATAAAAAGGCAGTAGAAAAAAAAGTTGAAAAAAAACCAGAAAAGAAGGAAACCAAAAAATCTGTAACTCCAGTTAAATCAGCAGCTTCTAAGGCAAAACCTGCATCAACAAAGAAGAAAGATGTCCCTGCCCCTGCAGTAAAGAACTCCCCTAAGAAAGATGTTTCTACTCCTGCTGTAGCTAATAAGAAAAAGCCTAACAAATAGGTTTCTAATTTAATTGCATCAGGTTTAGCAGCAGGTATGATTGATGTAGTTTTTTGTATTGATACAACTGGCTCCATGAATGAATATCTTGAAAAAACTAAAGACACAGTAAATAAAATCGTAGAATAAGTTAAAGAAAAATCTAAGGGAGAATCTGTTAGTGTTCGTTTTGGTATCGTTGCATATAGGGATCACCCTCCCTAAGAAACAACCTATTTAACTAAAACTTAAGATCTTTGCACAGCTGAGGAAGTTTTAGATTACATCAAAACCTTAGATTGTTAAGGAGGTGGTGATGGTGCTGAAGCCGTTTTTGATGGTCTCTGGGAAGCTTCCAAGAATATAACTTGGAGAGACTCTAAAACTTTACCTAGTTTGAGATATATTTTCCACATTGGTGATTAACCTCCTCATGGAGATAAGTATGGTGGATATTCTGAGCTTTGGGGTACTTCTGGTTGTCCTTGCAATATAGATGTTAACAAGGTAGCTCACGTGATAAATATAGAATAAATTCGTTATAAATTAATTAAGATTGGAAAAAAGCTTGATTAAATGGCTAAAGAATTCTAAGAAAAATTCACTCTTTATGAGGAGTGTGCAATCGAAAATGCTACTGATATGGATATTAAAATTACTGATATGATTATTAGAGAGCTTATTCCTGATACCGATGTTAATTTGGATGTTTGAAACGAGTAAATCAATAGTATCTAATTGAATGATTGAATGAATTAGTGTAAAAGATTTTGAAGAAAGAATATTTAACTTAATATATCTTAGCCCTATAATTTAATTTATGTAATAAATGGGATAATATTATATTTTTTTGTTTTGCTATTTCTTAACTAATTATATCTTAGAATCTACAATAAAAAATTTTATGCTTTAATATCAATCAAAATTTTATATTTAATTGCGAAGATTGATTCTAATGATTTTTATTAGCAATTATTAAGTAAATTTTATTTTATAGCCATTAATTTTGCTATGCATTTTAAATAATTTTTATTTATTTTGATATATTATTTGTAGATCTTTTTGCTTGCTTCAAATGATTGATTTAAAATTTTTTCTGAGCTAGAATATTTTTAATTACCTCAGTTTTTCATTATTTAAAAAATTTATCATTCAAAATTTCAAAGTGATTATTAAGCAGATTTTTGTTTAGAACAAAATCCAAAAAAATTTTTTTCATAAAATTGGTCTTTTTATCTTTATATTTTTTTATTAGAAAATAATTTATTAATATAAATAAAAACATGTCTTTCAACAATCAATAGCATAGTGAAGCTACTATTTTTGTTGACAGTCTGAATAAATTTTTATTTGTTTTTTTTTTAGAACTAATTAGATATTTTGATATCATACTTGTTATTTTTAAAAAGAATATTTAAATTTATAAATATTAGTTTTTGTATTTTAATAAAATCAGAGTTAAATTTTATGATTGTGTAAATTAGAAATAAAATATTTGAGATATTTTTACAATTTTGATATGATCACAGAAGTGTTTTTGTTATTTTATGACTCTAATAGTAATTTATAAAATCTTAGTGATATAAATAGCATACTAATCCATGCTTACTAAATGACTTTTATAAAAATTATTAATGATAAAAAAAATTAAGTGATAAAAAATACAAAAAGCTTTAATAAAAAAGATTAAAAGCTAAGTAAATAATTCATACTATTATCTTTGAAAATATTTCTACAATTAATTAAAAAGTAAAATCAAAATGTAGCAAGTTGAAGTAGAATAAAGCAAACAAAATTTTGGATCTGCAAAGCAAAATCTATAGGAAATTGTTAAAATGCCTACTATTAATATAAATGGAAGCTAGTAAGGACATAATATTTAGATAAATAATTAGCATGACAGACCAAACTTATTTGATTTTTCTAAAAATGACTAATTAGCAATTATGACATAAGTTAATCAAGAAAAAAATGTCTAAAAAAGCAATGAAATTATAAGTACAGCTGTTTAAAATCATGAAAATTAGAACAATATCAGCAAACCCCATACATAATAATTAACAATTAACACAAATGTAGCATAGAATATTGCTAACTAAAAGTAAAAAATAAAAATTTCAACCCAAAATTTAGAGAAGCTTTCTTCAAAAGAAAAATTTGATCTTGCTATTTTAGCTTTGAACTAACCTGCTAACTAAAGGAATCCAGTCGAGTAAAAACTTATCGAAGACACAATAGACTCATTTGCATACATCCAGAAAATGAAAAAGAGAAAACCCACTCTTGCAAAGCAAGTTGCTCGTGTTGTAGAGCATGAAAAATGTTAAAATGGATAAGCTGTATTTTTCGCTGGACAACAACCTGAAAAATTTTATATGATTCTAAGAGGAAAAGTAGCTGTTTTGCTTAAAAAATCAGACACTTAGATTGCCATGGATAGAAAAAATGGAAAGGTAGTTAATGTGTAAAATATTATTGATAGAAAAAATGCTTAAATAAATGGATTCGATTTACTATTAGAAAAAAGAGACTCACTTGATATTGGAAGCTTTTAAAACACACCCAAATCTCCATCGAAGGGCAATATACTAAGTTAATTCTCTTAACAAAGATAAACTTAAAATACTAATGATAATAATTCACCTCTTTTATAAAATAATTCATATCTCTTTGTTAATTCGAATTAAAATGGGTTATTTGGGAGAAAATCTAGCTTACAAGGTGTTAACAATTTTAGTAGCTAAAACTTATAAAAGCCTAAACACATGAGCATATTTAATAGTTAATTTTTTAATGAAAAAAATAATAATGACTTGTCTCTATCTACTGAGGTTAATTAATCGCCTTTAGATTTAATTTCATAGATTGTAAGATATATTTTTTTATTAATTAGATTTTTTGATTCACTAAATCCACTCTTTGGGATAGTACTTGAATTTTGTTAAATTAATCCATAAAAATTTACTGATTATTTCTAATTAATTATTAAAAAATAAATTCGATTCTTTCTTTTATTTCTGAGACAAATTTACAAATTTTTGATGTGCATATAAATTTTGTTTACTATTTTCGTAATATTAATAGCAAAGAGATAACACAATTAACAGCCCATTAGAGGCAAATACTCCAACATTAAAACAAAATACCTAGTCCAAATTGAATGGAAGACATAGAAATACGATCGCTCTCTCTAAAAATAACTCTGTTGTAAAATAAGAAAGCAAGTAAACTGAATTTGTTTCTAAAAATATTCATTTATTACCTGAAGAACTTGTAGATATTGAAAAATTCTATGATAATGGTGTGTTTCGCTATGAATTCGCAAAGGAATTAGAGTAAAATAATTTATTGTTTGAGTTATTTATATAAATTAATTAAAATTCTATGATTTATATTTAATTAGATAAGGATCAGCTTTTGGTGAAATGGGTTTATTACTTAAAGTACCAAGGACAGCAACCATTTTATCATTAGAAGACACAGATTTTGTTTGCATGAGCAAATAAAATTATTAACAAATCATCAAATCTTTAGAAAATTATAAATTAGAGCAAAAGATATAATTCTTCCATTAAGTGCTGCATTTTGATCTAAAAATTGAAGAGTTTGGAAAATTGTGCATAGATTTTTCTCAAAAAAAGAAGTTTATCAAAGTAAATTATATTTAGTCCTAATCTTAAATTTTAGAACGCTAAAAAAATAATAAATTTTAAAATAATCTCTTTGTAATTATTATTTGAAATAGGATTAGCATATATTCAAAGAGGGTGATAAGGCAAACGAAGTTTTAGTGATAAAATCAGGTGAAATAGAATTATATAAAAACATTATTGGGAAAGACGGGTATTTTTAAATTTATTTATTTATTTTAAACTAAAATATTCATCAGCTGATTAAATTTTTTATTTTAATCATCATAAGAAAAAAGAAGAAAATCTAATTAAGTTATATTGGTGCTGGTGAAATTATTGGTGTTGAGGAAATATTCTTTCAAAACAAAGAAAGATATTACAATGCAAGATGCGTTCATGAAGTAAAAGCGTTCTATATAAACAAGTATCTTTTTATAAGACTAATGCATGAAATTCCAGACCTAAAGAATATTATGGAAAAGAGAGCTAAAAATAAAGTCAAGTGGCATGAATTTAAAACCCAAGAAATAATTGAACAACAAAAGATAGATGGTCTTTTAGATCATAATATTTAAGTTGATATACCTCAATCTGATAAGCAATTGTTTACTTTAGGTAATATTTCATTTTTTTATTTTGTATTTTACA
Organism: Tetrahymena malaccensis 436; assembly: GCA_000231845.2. Taxonomy (NCBI): domain Eukaryota; phylum Ciliophora; class Oligohymenophorea; order Hymenostomatida; family Tetrahymenidae; genus Tetrahymena; species Tetrahymena malaccensis. Next base: position 106,029 of record JH720091.1, on the reverse strand, counting down.
ATCTAATTTAATTAATACTCATTTCATTATTTTTATTAAAAATTTAATATATTTTTAAAAATTTCAATACTATCATGACTGAGTAAAATTGTTTTAATTTAAATATTAAAGATTTAAAAGAATTGACAAAGAAAAACAAGAAAGAATAAAGCCCAGAATATGAAAAAAATTCAAACGATAATAATCAATAACATAATTTATCAGAAAGTTCATCACCTTTGAATTTTAAAAATTAAAATTTAGAATCAATTTAGCATAAACAAAAGGGAAATGATTTGATGATTGCACATGTAAGAAAATTGCATGAAAAAAATGAAGAGCTATCTTAAAAGACTTTAGTATCATTAAAGCATAAAGTTTAAGAAGAAACTTTAAGAGGATATGATAAAATTGAAGATCAAATTAAAACAAAAGAGAAAATTTTAGAAATGATCGAAAAAAACTAGCAAAATCTAAATCTAACGGGAACCTAACACTAGTTTTAGGATAAGAAAAGGTATAGTGAGTTAGATGAGACTCATAACTAGGTGGGACATCTTATATGCAATGAAAATTGGTTTGACTTAGACAAAAAAAAGTAACTAGAACAAAAAATCGCTGATGCAATCAAAGTTCGTAGAAAACCTCCTGGAAATACAAAAATACACTTTTTAAAGCTCAAGCAAAAAGTTAACACCTTACCCAGTTCTTAAAGTGCAGTACAACTTACTATTGATACTAATATGAAATCATAGACTGATTTATCTTTACTGCCACATGATATACAGAAAAAGCTCGTGAAATTCAAAAAAGAACGTGATAGATCTTAATTTAACGAATATATTAACTCACTTTAAGACATACCTTAAGATGAACTTACTTCGTAAGAATTATTTTATTGATTATCATAAAATTTATCTTTAACTTTTTTTAATTTAAAAAACTCTTTTTCAAAATATTCTTAATTAATCTAAAAAATAAAATAAAAATAGACCAATTTCACACTCATCTAATTAGTTATACTCACTCAGTGCTCTTAGAAAGCTAGGCAAGCCAAATCTTTCCCTTAGCACTAACGACAAGAGTACAAAATAAGTTTTTTTTGCTTAATCAGAGACTTCTATGGGTGAATTAAGTACTCCTTCTCCTACAATTCCGAAAACAAATGGAAGATTTGGAGCCATCCATAGTAGTTTAAATCAATTATTTAGCTATCCTTCCTAGAATCAAAAAAATTACTAATTATTGAACGTTAATAAAACAAATAATTCTTAAAGCTCATTTTCTCATATAAAAGAAGAACCTCTACTAGAAAGTTAGATGAGTCAAAAGAATATTACCTCTAATTAAAAAAAATTTAATGTGTTCCCTTTATAAAATAACCTGAAGAGCTTGAACATATTGCAGAAGTAAAGTACACTTTAAGAATTAGATGATGAATATGAAAAAAATAAAGTACCTTAATAAGGTGAATAGAAAAGTTCATTAGAAAATTTCCACAATATTGAAAAATCTTAAAAGTAAGAATAAAATGATAATATCTAAAATTATCTAGTCTAGCCAACATCATAGTCGAAGATCAGATCTTAAAATAATAGCACTAAATTGAACACATAATCATCTAATCAATAAACACTAATAAGTAGTATATAATATAAAAGTTTGAATGAAATAGAGTAGCTATTAGCAGAAGATAAAAAATAAAATCCTCAGCCAAGAACTAATAAACTATCTTTCTAAACTAACTTCAATAATTAAAGCCATTAAAATAGCTAAATTCCTCACTCTAAAGCTGGTATCACACTTCCTTAAATTAGAAACTCCGAAAATCTGCTTTCTCATTTAATTTCACCCTCCCCAAAAAGTCGATAATACTTGTAAGGAGGATTTAAAAGTATGAAAATATAGAAGAAAACAATAGATTCAAAATCATCAAGCTTTTCCACTAAATTTGAAATGCATCCTCCAGAATTCATTATAAAATCTCACCACATCTAAAATCAAGCTCCTAAAAAAATGCTTTAAAACTAATTAAAAAATTCAATGAACTCAACCAGTACAAATTAAATATCAGGTTTTTCATAAGCAGACAAGAAATCAAATAATAACAGCAGGTCTTAATCTTTTTAAATTAAGATTTCTAATAAGGTTTGAAAAGAAAAATTCAAATATGATTGTATAAAATTAAAATTATTGTTTTCTTAATAAGTAAAATCTTATAATGAGTTTTAATCATTTCTGAAAATTTATATTAGTAAATTTATTTCTTTTTAATTTAAATTTATTATTGTTTGTTTTAGCCTAATTCAAATAAATAAATGTTATTGTTTTAGTATTTATTTAGGAGTTTTTTCAAGATTTTTTAGCTGCATATTTTCTTCAATCAATTTTTTTAGATATTAAAATAAATAATTATATTATAAATTTTATAAAAAACTTAAATATTTATTATTCAGCTTCATAGAAATTAATTGATCACTTAACTTTAAACGAGTTTAATTAATTCTAAGATAAAATCATTAATTAAATAAATAAATTATATATTGAAATATTTTAATTTAACAAATTAAAAAAAGTTATTTTGATAAATACTAGGAGATGAATATAATGTAATCCTTTTAAAATTCATTTTTTGTTAAAATTCCAATAAGATATATTTTTTATTAGTATTTATAATTCATATTATTGGTATATTTTAAATTTATAAAAACGTTTAATTTAGTTTCAAGAAAAAAACTAAACTACAAAGATTATTAGTTGTGAGTATGTGTTATTTATTTTAAATAATTTATTTAGTTAATAATAAGAGATATTTTTCTTATTTCTAGAAAAAATAGTTAGAAATTAGGGAATTATGTTAGTATTTAGTAATAATTTGTATCAAAACAAACAATTTATTTGTTTTATTTACTTGTAAGTAACTTTTATTTTACGAATTAATAAAAAAAAGAAATAATTGAAAATATGATTGATGAAATACTAGAAGATTGAGTTTTACTCAAATATCGTCTATTTTATTTGTTTTTTGTATATAATAGCCACTTTACATTTATGATAATTCTAAGACTTTTTTTAAGTATAATAAAATCTGTTGAAAGTATGTATGTTTTCATCAAAAATAAGAAACACTTTTTAAAATTTAAATTCTAAGACTTTTATAAAATCTAATAAAATCTGCTGAATTTTTGATCATATTAATTAGATATTTTAAATAATTTACATTTAAATGATTTTACATTTTAAATCTACTATTATAAATAAATAAAACAAAACGTCATTAAAGTGAATTAAAACTTATTTGTTTCTATTTTAAATATTTTATTAGGTTAATATATAGATATTTATATATTATAAATTTTTGTTTCAATTTATTTTTACAGATTTAATACTTTTCCTTAAGATTATTTTTAATTAATTAAATCTTAATTAGTTTTCAGATATTTTCATTTTCAAACTAAATTTTAAAGAATTAATACAAAACTTTCTAAAGTTACAATAAATCATTTTAATGAATTTAAATTTCATATTATTTTTATAATATTTTATTTAAAAAATCAAATCTAATTATTAAGCATTTGATAAAAATGATTTGGCTCATAAGTATAAAAAGAATGGGAAAGTTAAAAAATAATTATGTTTTTATTTTAGTTTAATTTTTTAATTTTACAAGCAAAATAATATGAAATACATTAAATTCACTCCAATAAATATTTTTTTTTAATTATATTTTAAATATTCTTAAGAATAATTTTATAGCACATAAATATTTAATCATAACACACTACAATACTACAATTCAAAATATAATTTTAAATACCTAGCTAGCATTCATAAAATTTTTACTTAAAATTTACTTTAGAAGCAAAATCTTATGAAAAGTTTAATAATTATCTAAGTCTATAAATTAAATCTCTTTTTTTAAAAATGATTAAAATTTTTATGAAAGTTATGGTTAATAAACAATGTTTACTCCTCATAATTAGAATTTAAATTTATGGATTATAAATTATTTTAAACTAGAAGTTATGTAAGATTAGTGAAAGATACATAACTTTTATGTAATAATGCCTTTTATCTGAATTCATGCCTTTATTGTTAGGTTTGGATGAAATACTGTCTTCATCTTCAATTTTAATATAAGCATAAAAAATAAAAACTAATTGGAAAATAAAAATAACCAAAAATGCATACTGTACAACCTATTTAAGTGAAAACAAAAAATTATGATGAAGTAGAATCAGTTGATACTGAATCGTAAAATAACTCAAGACATGATACTTTGAAAACTTTAAAAAGCTCAAAGAAGAATTGGTCAAAGAAAAAAAAATACACATGTGTAGCTATTTCTTTATTCATAGTTCTTTGTATAGCTGGAGTTGCTACATTTTGTGCTATCTATTTTAAGGATCACTCAAAAATTGAAGGAAGAATAGTTAGATCAGGCTCTGCTGAGGTTAATGGCTAATAAATAAAATATCACTAAATTGATGTTAATTTAACCTTTAAGGATTCGACTTAATCCAAAGTTACTTTTTTCTCTACATAGTAAAAAAAATAGACTACTGATTTAGAATAAAATCAAGAAAACTAAGGCTAAGTAAAAGAAGTTGAATAAACTTGCTACACTGCTAAAATGGAAGGATAGGACTAAAGCTATAGATTTTGTAATCAGTAGTCTATAGAAGATCCTAATAAATTTTATTATGAAACTTTTTTCAATGCAGGTGATTTAATTAATTAATTAAATAAATAAGATCGAGATACTAGAAATTTATAGAAATAAGATGAAGGTGATTCTGAATTTGTTATATATGAGGAAGATGGTAAAGTAAAAATCTTCAATTAATAAATTAACGATTTGAATAACTAATTGAGTGCTCAAGATCTTTATTTAGAATATCAACTTCTATAATAGGCTGATGTAAAAAATTAATAAGAAACTATTCATGACAGCAACCAGAGCAAAACTTTTTCAGTTCAAGCAAAAAATTTGGAGAATCCTTACAAATTAGATTCAAACCCTAATAACCAATCAACAATAGATTCTAAAAATAAAAGAATCCTTGATTTTTGGAGCCATGCAGTAGATTCTGTAACAAGTGCAGTTAAAAATTGTGGACCTGTAATAGGAGCTGTAGTGGGTGGAATAGCTGGAGGTATTATTGCTTTCCCTGAAGGAATAATTGCAGGTGCTAAAATTGGCTATGAGATAGGAAGTTATGCTTAAGCAGCTGCCAAAACCTGTTTACCAAAAGACTCGAAAGGTAATATTACTTTTCATTGTGATTTAGGGTAAGGTATAAAGGAAGGTTTTATACTTGTGGGAGGAAAAATTGTAAAGTAAGCAATTCCATAAAATAAAATCAATTAAGTTTTTACAAGAGTATTTCATAAAATATTTAGAAGAAAATGAGCATTCTTATATTATGAAAAATTAAATATTAGATTTAATAATATTATAAAATAAATAAAATATATACATTTATACATATATATATGTTTCAAGTTTTTTAAGGTTTTAAATACAATTTTTTTTAAATAAAGATTAATAATTATTTTATCAATCTTCTTGTTAAAATTTATGTAAATTAAATTCCTACAAATAATCTCATAAATATTTAAGATAGTTTGCTTTCATTTAAAAATTTTATTTAGGATTTTTCGAAAAATAAGTTATTCAAATTTGTATTATTCAATATTTATTTTGTTTGCTATTTATCCCAAACAAAATATCTATTTTAACTTATTTAATTTTTATTTGCTTAATAAATTTCTATTTACTTTAATTTTAATAATATTTATTTATTTATTAAAAATGCTTGCAAACTTAAATTAGAATTTTAAAAATTTGTTTTAGGAAATACAATTTTTTCATTAAGCTATAATTGGAATTTGTTGATTAATTTTTTAAAAAAGTTTTAAACAAAGCCTCCATTTTAATATATATGCAAACATAACTCAAATATTTCAAAAATTATCACTTGAAACTACCTAACGAATAGATTACTAACTAATATGAATTTAGTTAAATTTATATGAAAAATTAATATATTAGAGTATTCAATAACTAATTTGCAAATTTTAGAAATCTAGCAGCTATTCAAAAAATAAATATTAAAAAATAAAGAATCAGTAAAAATTAAATATCAATTGATAGATTAAAATATTGTTTTTACATTTTTTTTTTCGTATCTTTATATATTTTTCTAATCAAAATCCATAAGAAATTTTTTACTTATTGAAGAAACAACAAAATTAAAGAAAATATATTATCTTAATAATGCTGTTTAATAAAAGCAAAGAAATGACATTTAGTCCTTACAATTCAATTTCTAAAAAGTAACAAAAGGTTTAAATGTCATAGAGAAAAAATTCTTAGGGATAAAGCAGTGAAGATAATTTAGATTAATTAACTCCAGATGATTTATTTATGGATTATTCACAGCTTTAGATTAAGTAGTAATTTTAATAAGCAGATGCACTATAAAATAATTACATGTCTAATAGATATTAGCATTAATCTTAAGACATATAAAAAATTATGAAGAGTTAAAATTAAGTTATGAATCAAAATTCGTTTTAATAATTTAATGATCTTTAGAATTGTAGCTATGAATCTTCGTAAAAGAGTGGTAATGATATTTTTATTTTTTAAAAGCAATAATAGATAAATTAAGCTTAGAAAGCAATTAGTGATGCTAATATGTTGAGCAATTCAGAATCTTACATTTTAAATAGCTCAAAATTCATTAATAACAATATTAGCTCAATAATTGGAAATTACAGTGATATGGTCAATGATAACTCTAACAGTATTGCTTTTACTATGAAATAAGAAAATAATAAATCCAGCGAATAAAACTTAATAAATATTTATAACAATTTAAATAATAGTGAATAGTAAAGCATTTCTATATACTAGAATAATTATGCATTGAGTAGCTAAAATGCATTTAATCATCACAATACGAATTAATTTACTAGACAGTCTTTAAAAGAATAAATTTCTTAGAGACTTGAAAACTCACATCAAAGTAATAACTTCTACAAAAAAGTAGTTACTTAAGTTAGCAAGTAAAAAGATAATTAAATTATTAACGACTATAAGGGATAGTAAAATTAACTAATAGAATAGTCTTAATTAAAATCTAATAATTAATTAAATGTAAATTAGCAAGGAATAATTTAAAAAAATAATTGTATAAATAATCATCAAACTAATAAAATACTTACCAGAAGAGCTAGTATGAATGATCAATCTTCTATAATTTCCCAAAAACAAAACCAAAGCTACCAAAGTTTATATACATAAAGGTAAACTCCATAATTAAACTCAAATATTGACAGTATTTAAGAAATTAAAATGAGAAATTAATATATAGAAGGTAGTCAAATCAATAATTCTTTTACGAAAATGAATAACTTAGAGCTTAATTAAATTAATTCAAACTAACCAAGCATTTTAAAAAAATAATTACTTTTTAGCATGATTGTCGAAACTCCGGATGCTCGATAAGAAGTGATCAATGTATTCGAAGAAGATCATATATCAAGATTAGCTTATGATTTTTGCATTAAAAATAATATGGATTTATCTAAATACTGCAATTTCATAATTGAGAGATTATAAGAAGCTTTAAACCACTATAATTCATTCTAAACTCCTAAAAGTAAAAATATTAACAAATAAATCAATGTATTTTAAAATTACAATGCTCCAAAATTTGTGAATAACTAAGAATCAGCTGTGTTTTAAGTTACTTAAAAAGGGATAACTCCTGTAGTTAATTTCGAAAGTAATACATTTGAGTTTTGCTCTAGCAATTCTGTTTAAAACTTTGACAATTAAGTTAACACTATTAATAATTAAGAAAATAAAATTCAAATATAATAAAATTACTCTTAAAACAATGGGCTTATTAATTGCTCAGTTTCTGAATAAGTGTTTGAGTTACCATATAAATCATTAATTTATGAATTAAAGCTTTCGGATTTATAAGAGGAATGTATTAAGAAAAGTATTTCAAATAGCTAGATTTTAAAATAAATTCCAAATGAGAAAGATGAAAAATCAAATGAAATTCAATAGTAAACTGAGTAAAAATTTTATAATAACTAAATAAATACAAATCTAGATCCTAATTCTGTAGCAGCGATAACAATTACTTTAAATCCTATAGAAAATATGACATAAAAAATGAATGAATAAATAAATGTAAAGAATATTTTTGAAGACTAAATACAGTCATAATGCTAAAATATTGAATTGCTAAAATAATGCATTTAAAAATCTCTAGCTTAGCAGTAAAATATTTAATAGGAATTTAATCGCAGAAGGAATAATTATTCGCTTTAGTACGAATCTAATAAAGCATACAGCAGTGTAGATAAATCTCTATTGCAAAAATCTATAAACTAAGAAAGTCCAAATGTTAATTAAATACCTTTGAATGAAAATGAATAGTAAAGCAACCATTTTAATCGTTATGATATTTTAAAGTATTAGGAATCCCAAGAGTCAGCTAGATAGAGTAAACAGTTTTAATTTAATTAGAAAGCTAGTCATTCACTTGAAAAATATCAATCAGCCAAGAAGGAGCAAGCAATATAATCTGGCAAATAATACTCGGTAAAGATTATCTCTCCTGTAGAGGAGATGAAATTTAATGACGTGAGCGAATTCATACTTAGATAATCAGATAAGCAACAGTAGTTAGAGAGCTAATCTTAAAATTTAAAATTAGCTGCTCACCTAAATGTTAAAAATTCTAGTTTTTACTCTCCAACCTCAATGAACTCAGTCGAACTGGGAAATTAGAATGGTAATTAAGAGCATAAAGCTTTTTTCTTTGGTTTAAATTAAGAACAAGATCAAATAACTTAGCTTAATTCTTAAAACAAAAAGCACGATTTGAAAAATGATTTAATTTAAGCGTAAAGTCTTTTAAAAAACTAAGATGTTAGAGTTCAAAAGCAAAACATGAGCAGTCTTGCTTCACAATTTGATGATTTTAAGAACTAAGAGACAAATTCTTTAAAGAGTGATATTGATAAAATATATAGCAATTAAGACATTTAGAAATCATAGCTTTAAACTACAAATAATAAAAACTATTATAGCAACCAATAAAATAGAGAGGTTTCAAATATTTTTGATGGAATAACTAATTATTCTTCTATCTAGAAAGATAAGTAATCTATTAATACAGAATCACTAAGAATATTTGATGAGAAATAATAAGAAATACTACCTGGCTTATACAAAGTATGTTAAACTAGAATAGAAGAGGATGAAATAAATAACTAAAGAATATCGTAGTAAATGATGGATAAAGAAATAGAAACCTTTAATATGAATATTCCTATTAGTCAATCTCATTTTTAGAATTTTAACTCTTATCAATAAAATGGCTAGAATGATATTGGAAATGAAAATGATATTTGCATTTAGCAGTAATTCGATAATTAAAAATTTGATTAGTAGGTAGAGAGTGGATAGCAGAGCAAAATTTTAACATTTTCATAATAATAGATCAGCTAATAATAATAAGTGAATAATTAAACTGACTAATAGTTGACTGATATCACCTAGTAAATTATATAAAAGTAAATGGATTATCATCAATAGAATTCAGATTAACAAAGTAACTAAATATAAAATAATGTTATTAAATAATACCAATACAATAGTGCCAGCAACAAAAAATTTTAATACTAACTACCACCATTATCTTCAAATAGCAAAGCACATCATTAGAATAGCAATGGTTTGAGTGTATAATCAAGCAATAGATCTTTAATAAACTAAAATTTATCTTCAGTAAAAAAGAATCTTTTTAGTTAAAATAACTCTTAAAAGTATTTAAATTAAAACTAAACAAAGTTGTATTAAAATGAAAATTAAAGTTTTGCATAAAGCAACTTATCAACAGCAAGAGGATCTTCTTGTCTATCATCCAAAGGCTATGATAGTATTTAAACACTTTAGAAAACACCTAATACAAATCATAATTATTCTAACTAATAGATTAACGTTTTCACTGCAAGAGGATCTGAAAATTAAACTCAAAGACAAGATTGTTTTTAAATATTACAAAATACTCCTAATACCAAAAGATCTATTCAACAAAAGAGAAACAATATTGAAAAATAAGAGAATTTCGATTAAATTAAATAAACAATTTTCAATAGTATTATGAAGAGTAATCCTTCTTAAATTTTAAGTGATGTCAAATAAGTCAAACTTAATATTTCCCCCTTTATTGAGTAAACTAAACTAAATAAATAACTCTAAGGTCCTTATAGTGAACTCTATTAGAAATAGTTATTCAAATAATAATAACAATAGCCAAAAGAGTAATATTTAAACTCAAATATTTAAAAAGCTGGTTTGAATAAATAAACTATTCCTTAAAAATAGAAGAATAACAGCCTTACACATAATTAATCGAATCAATACTTAAATAATAATTTCAAAGTTAATAACTAACAAATATAAAAAAGGAGCTCTTCTTTTAACTTAGGAAGATCTAAATAAAATTAAAGTGAAAGTAGCTTTCACTCAAAGTAAATTTTAAATAGCAGCAACTCATCATTAAGCAAAAATAAAGAGATAAAAAAATTGAACTAAGAAAAATCTTAAAATATAAATGAAAAATCTAACCTTAATAACCATAATTTTAAGACGAGAATTTATTAAATATTTTCAGTATTGGATAGTGATCATGATGGTTATATTTCTACAGAAAAAATAGATATTAAAAGTGTGAATGACCTTGTGTTGTTTATTATCACTCCTATACTAATAGAGGTGTTATGCATGAATAGGAGTGTAAACATAGAAGAATTTAGTTGTGCATTTTTAAAGCTTTTCTTTAATCTTCCTAAACAATAATAATAAATAATAATTGATTAAAATGTAGAAATTAGTTGGATTAGCGATGAAATTGGAAGCTTGCAAAATTTAGAGTTCTTCAACTTTAACTCTCCACTGTTTTAATAATACATAGACAAGAAAAATAATATGTAAAAAGCTAGTAACAAAGAGCATAATTGGATGCTTGATCTTACAAATAAAGAGTTTTTAGAGTTTTATGTTAATAATTTTAAGAGTTTAGTTAATGAAACTAATAAATATTTATAGTGATTGAAATAGTAAATTTAATAAATACTATTTTTATAGTTTATAGTTTTCAATATATAAAAGATTGTATTAATAATAAAACCTTTTAATTTTTTTTAACGTTTCATGAAATTATAATAAGAAAATAAAATGTAAAAAGCAAGAGACAAAGAGCATAATTGGATGCTTGATCCTAAAAATAAAAAGTTTTTAGAGCTGTATGTTAGTAATTCTAAGAGCTTAGTTAATGAAACTAATAAATATTTGTAGCGATTGAAATACTAATTTTAACAAATGCCCTTTTTATAATATTACAGAGTTCAATATATAAAAGATTGAATTAATAATTATAAATACTATTTAATTTAAAAATTTTTAAAACATTTTGTTATTTTATAATTTACTTCTTTTTTTTTAACTTTGCAAATGTAAAATGATCAAAATAACAAATTAGATCTTAACTATCTTAGAAACCTTAATGTATTTTGTAGAATATTAAATTTTGTATGTGAAGGAGGATTATTTTTAATGAAATTTGTTTAATTTAGTATTAGAAACAATTGTAAATTAACATTAATATAAAATCTAACAATATCTATAAAAATTAATCGTTGGTATTACTACAATTTAATTATTCATTCACTTTGTTTTTGATTTAATTCACATCTTTTTTGCTCAGGAATAACATATCTAGATAAATCAGAATCTTAGGCATTGTTATTGCTTTGATTAAATATTTTATAGAATTTGTTTTCACCTTCAGAATATAAAACTATTCTTTCTAAATTTCTTTCTTTTAGTCTTTGATCGAACCTATCTTCAGAATGCTTTGCTCTTACTCTTGTGGCTGTATATACTAAAATTTAAGGATATAGCTCATAAGCTTGTTTTAAAGTAATAGCCAAAGGTTCAATAGAAGATTCCCAAAACATAATGTCAGCTCCGATAATTATATCAAATTTAACATCCTTTCTCTTTTCTAAATATGACTAAATAAAAAATTTTATTGTTTTTGCATTTTAAAGAAAAAATATTTACATAATCTCCCCAACAATACTTTTCCATAACTACATTATTTTTTTCAGCATATTAAGCATTTATGCCCATCAATTCACAAACTATATCATTACCATCTGTAATATATACTTATTTAGCATATTAGGCACAAACTAATCCTGAAAGGCCTACTCCTGCTCCTAATTCTAAAACTACCTTATCCCTAAATATTTCTTTATTTTCAACAATAAATTCTGCTAGCTATTCAGCAGCTCTCCAAACAATTTAACCAGTCAAATCAAAATCTGTTGAAGCACTAACAGAAGCTTTATATTTTTAAACACAATCTTTATATTTAAATTCCTTTTCTACATAATCTTTATTTATAAATAATCCACTATCGAAATTGTCCTCCATTTTTATCAATTAAATCAAAATTAGTTAAATATCTTATTTTTAATATCACAATTATTAATTAAAATATTGTCTTTTTACAATTTTAAAGATAAATTTAAACCTTGGATAAGGTCATAATATACAAAATTGCAATGCTTAAAAACAAATCAAGCTATCAAAATTATATGTTTATTAAAAAAATTATTTTTATAAAAATTTTAAAAAATTAATAAATTAAAATATTACTCAATAATTTTGCAGATAAATAAATTACAGTTAATTTAAAAAATCTTTAAATATTGTTTTAAATACTAAGTGACATTTTAAAATATTTAACAAATAATTTTTGCTCAAATTTATTTGTAAAAATATCTTTAGATTAAAAAAATAAAAAATCAAAAAACTAATCCCAAAATGAATACAAGGCATAAATCAAGGTAAAGTAGCATTAAAGATCCAAAAATAGGAATTAAGTAAAAGAAATCAGTCGGCAAAAGCAATTAAACTATTTAGAGCAATGAAAAAATGGAAACGAGAAGTAAAGTAAAATCCAAAGATGAAATACTTAATGAATTGCAAATTAAAAGACTTTTCTAAACTAAATCTGTAAATAAAAAAGCAATATCTAATAATGAGCTTAATAATTTATAGAAGGAAGATGAAAAAAAGGCTTAAAAGAGAAAAGATAAAGTAGAATAACCTTAATAAAGTTAATAAAAATTAAAAAAAACTTCAGAATCTAAAAAAGATGTTATAAAACTTACAAAAAAGTAGTTAGAAGTTATCAATTAATAAAAATTATAAAAAAAGTCAGATATTGATGAATAAATTAAAGCAGAAAAAGTGAAAAAGGAATCAAATAAACACTAAACAAGCCAGCATAATTAAAAAATATGTAAAGGTAAAATTGATGAAATCACAATTAATAGCAGCAGTGATGAAAGAGAAGTTTCAGATTTTTAAATTCCTTTATCTGTATATAGCGATGATGAATAAGCTATAAATATTGATAGAAATTCTGTTGATACAAATATAAATTAAGGTTAAAACATTAATATTATGAAAAGAGGAAGACCTCGTAAGAATAGTCAAGGGATTAAAAAAACATATTCTTCTAGCTAATAAAAATAAAAAGGATCTTAAAAAGAAGTAAAATCTTTAACTACTAGTAATAGAAGAACCCGTAGCCAAAATAGTCAATAACTTATTGAATATAAATCTGGACATACTAAAAGTATTTCAAATAGCACTAATAAGAAATTTGGCAAATCAATTTAAAAAATGGAATCAAAGGAAAAACTAGATTCAGACAAAAATAGTACTGATACATAAATTGAAAATCAAAAACGTAAAAGAGCAAGAAAGTTTAACCTTGAAAAAATAGAAAATGAAATAGTTTAAGGAAAAGAGACAGATCAATAAAAAACTCCTAAAAAAAGAGGAAGAAAACCAAAGTAGTAAGATGAATAGATTAATAGAAGAAATTTAAAGGAGATGCAATAACTTCAACATGATGAGAAATAATAAAAAAAATAGTCTTCTTTAGAATCTTTAAAATTATCACTTACTAGTGAAAGTTTTAAAAATTAACCGCTTATTTTACAAAAAAAACCCGCCAAAAAAGAATAGCGTGTTGAAGATAAGAATTACCAAAAAATAAATGTTAGACCAGACCAAAATTTTTATGATTAAGCCATCGAAATGCTTTAAGAATATTCATTACCTGAAGAAATTCCCTGTAGAGAAAATGAAAAATAGTAAATTTTAGAGTTTATAAATGAAGGTTTAAAAAATAATGGAATTTCTAATTGTTTGTGTAATCAATTAATTAAACATTTTTTTAAAATTATCTTTAAATCTATTTAAATTTTCAAAATACAAATATTCAAAATAATAATAAATTTATTAATTTTATAATTTAGATATTTCAGGTGTCCCTGGTATAGGAAAGACAGCAAGTTTTCTGGAAGTTATTAAAAAACTGTAAAAAGAAAAAAAGGACTAATTTACTTTCATTCACATTAATGCAATGAATTTGAGTAATCCAGAGAATTTATACTATATTCTATTTAAAGCAATAATTGGCGAACCTTGCAGTTCTAAATAAAAAGCAATTTAAATTTTAAGTAAATAATAAATTAGCTTTTTTATTTTTATTATATTAATCATTAATTTTAATATAATTAGCCGAATTCTTCACTAGTGGAAAAATTCCAAAAAAATACAATTCATAGTATGGTACTAAGGTAGATAATAAAAATAAGTAATTTCTTTTTTTAAAAATATTTTTAAAATAATAAATGATTTATTAAATACATTTAGGGTTATTCTGTTAGATGAATTAGATTATTTAGTTACCTAGGATTAAGAATTACTTTATAATTTAATGGAGTGGCCTCATCACAAATATTCTAAATTAACTATTATTGGTATAGCAAACACTATGAATTTGCCTGAGATTTTAATGAACAAAATTAAAAGTAGAATGGGAGGTAGAAGGCTTGTATATAATCAGTATAATCATAAATAAATACAGGAAATTATTACAACTAGACTAATGAAAGAGGAAAAAGTTAAGGAAGTATTTGAAGATAAAGCAATTGAATATGCTTGTAGAAAAATTGCAATCTCATCTTCAGATATAAGAAAAACTTTGAAAGTGTTAAGAAAAGCTGTTGAAATATGCCAAATAGAAAATTTTTAAGATCCTGATATTAGTAAAGTAACTATTCCTATGATTTAAAAAGCATATAATTAGTTATACTCTTCTCCAATCTTATATTCAATCTAAAAGCTTTAATTTCATCATAAATTGATGGTTCTTTCAATAGCTTTAGAAAATAAGCATAGAGGAATTGCAATATCTTACTTGTCTGAGGTTTATTTTTTGTTTATAAAACTTAAATAATTGATATTCAATTACTTTTTTATTATTTATAATAGAGTTATACTAGATATTCAAATATGTTGAGCAATCTAGGTTAAAAATTATCTATAAATTAAAATCAAATGAAGATGATACTGAACTAACTCAGTGTTTTGAATCTATTATAATTAAAAGAAAAAGAAATAGTTAAGGATACATAACTAGTTGGTTTAAATGTAAATAAGAATCATTATTGTCATGTATCTGACATCTAAATTACCTCTAATTTTACTGTAGATGATGTTACTAATTCTCTAAAAGAAGATGAAGTTTATTCAAAATTTTCACATTTATTCTGAAAATTATTTTTAATTTCTTCATTCTTATTTCGTAAATAATTAATTTATTAAATAGCTCATATTCTAAGAATATTTATTTTTATTATACTACTTTGTACATAACTAAAATATATAATTTTGTATTTCTACCAGCTAGATATAATTATATAATCTATTCGTGAAAATCTTAAATATTTTTATAAATACTACCCCTAAAGTGGTTAAATTGTTTTTTATGATTGCTAAATGATATTTTAAAAATTGTAATTATTGGAGGTAAAATTTCAAATAAATTAATCAGAATTTGTTTGGATGATAAATAAGAAATAATATTTTTTATAATTTAATTTATTAATACAGATATTTTTTGTTTGAAACAATATTTTAGTTTCTTATTATCAAAATAAATTTTTGGCGAACTTATTACTTAGATTTTAAAGAGGATTCAGTCAAACAAATTATTTACAAAATGATAACAAAGCTAAGCGAAAATGCAATTCAAAGTCTTCTTGAAAAAAAAGAAGAGACCTCTATTGTTTAGCTTCTTTAAGAACCTAAGCCGGTTCGAAATCAAGAAAGCTTAATGCAGTAAATTTATTTTTTTTAAACAAAGTTCAATATTTGTTTTAAAACTGGAGAAGTAATTAATGTCTTTTTATTATTTTATTAGGATAGAAATATCAGATGGTTATTTTTTTTACAAAAAAGTATTTATAATAGGTAAAGCTATTCCAAAGCACAACAAATGTAAATTAAATTAGAAAAAGTATATTCTATACAATAAATACATTTATTTATTCTTTTTAAGTAAAAAAGTTTATGGTACTTAAGGTTAATTTAAACAAACAATAGCAAAAGTAAGATATGATTATAATTGATGATTTCTCAATCATTTACTAAAATTTAGATAAGCTAATAGGAGCTCCTATAAATTATAAATATTTTTAAGAAGTAAAAATTATTATAAAGATTTCATAAAAAATAAATACTTTTAAATATATAGGGAGTAAAAAATCCTAAGGGCAGTAGAGAAATTCCTCTGCAATACCTAAATAATGATAATTTAAAAACAGATTAAGTCAAATTATTAAATCCTAGAACTCTTTTCTCAGAATCTGATAGTAGCTAAGAAAAACAAGATCAATTAAAAAACAATTTAGTTAAATAGTAAAATGATATACATGAAAATGAAAATGGAGTTTAGTTGCAAAATAAAATATCCTAGTAGAAAAGCTAAGACTCGTAAAGTAAATTTAATTATCTGGGAGATGATTAAGATTATTTGTATAGCTTTGACGCCTTTATAAATAAAGCTAAATACTTCAAATAATCTAATTAAATTACTTATAATAAATCTGGCTTATCAAGTACTCTGTAAATGAATAACAATAAATCTTTAGAAAAAGAGTCAACCTTGATAAAAAATTAAGGCCTTTCATATCTCTAGAAAAAAAATATAGAATCATCTGATAAAGTTGAAACTAGTTAAAAAAAAGCTGAAAATACCTAATTGAACACCTCTAACAATAAATCAAAATAAGTTATTGTTTAAAATAATAATGATCAGATATTAAAAAGCATTGGATCAACATAGTAAAATAATAATTTAATATCAAGCAAAGAATAAAATAATATTTGTGAAAAACCTATTTAGAAATAGCAAGACATTCATTCTAAGATATAACCAGTCTCAAAAGAAATTAGCAATGTAATTTAAAAAAATTAAGTTGAAGTATATAATGATTCTTAGTTGAATCCGAACAAAGATAAAGTGATTAACTAGTAACAGAACTAATAATAATAAAATACAAATGAACTGTAATCGGAAACACCAAAATAAAATATTACAGCATTTAATAGCTTAAAATTGAAGCTACAATAACTTTAATAAAAGAAATAAATCAATAAAGAAGATATCCCTATTGAATCCTATTTGAGTAGTTCATAAAATTAGAAAAGTAAAGATGATTAGTATTTTTGTATGAGTTCTACACAGAATCTTTAATCAGCACAAATATTAAAAGATTAAATTTAATTATCTGGTGATAAGTATAATCGTGTAGAGTAAAAATCTGAATAAATAAGATAGCTTTTTATAAATAAAACTTCAAATAAGCTTTTATAGAAATTTAAGTCACCTTCACCCTAGAAAAATGGCTAAGGTTGTGAAAACTAATAAAATTGCTATGCAGGCTAATTTGATGTAAAAAAATCTATTCCAATAAAAAAATCATAAAAATCTAGTTCGATTGAAATATCATCTAACATGGTGGTAGAAAGTGCTAATAAGGATGAAATAATAAGCAATACTAAAAACACTAACATAAAAGACGTCATATAATTTTCTTAGTCTTAAACCAATTAAAAATCAATTAATAACATAAATAATGATAAAAAATAAATATTACCAAATTCTCTCTAAATTCCAAATGATATAAAAAAGAGTGAATAAGAAATCTTAAAAATTCCGAATGTGACCAATAATTAAAGCAAATAATTAGCTAAAGAAACAAATGATTAATAATTAAAATAATCAGTCGAAAAATAATAAACAGTTGATAATTAAGAAATTAATACAATAAATCATTTTTCTAATCTTTAAATTTAAAATAATAATGAGCTTCAAAGTTTATAAAAATCGGCATTTATCCCATTTTCACCAATTTAAATGAAAAAACCTCAAAATAATTTAATGATTAATGATTCTGATTTTCTCTTTAGTTAAAGCGAAGATAGCTAATCATAAGATTTTACAGGATTTGTTAAAGCATCTGATTTAAAATACTCTGTGGATAATTAATAAATAACAGATTCAAATAAATCATAGTAGCTTCAAAAAATAGCAAAATAATAACATAGTCCAGAATTAAAAAAAAATAATTCTCATAAAAAAGAAGATTAATCTTCTTAAAAAAGTAAAAAGGCAAACAAAATTTTAGAAAAAGAATAAAATAATATAGAAAGAGAATGGAAATACTTAGTTTAAGCAATTGAAGATGACTCTTAAAGTGAAGATGAAATAACTAAATAATACCAAGATAATCAGCCTTTAAAATAAAAATAAAATATTGAAAATACTCCTTCAAAAAATTATGAAGAGTCATCTACAAATATTGTAACTTCAAATATTATTAAAAAATATTTACAAGAAGAAGAAGATAACATAGAGTAAAATTTATAATCAAATACCGAATAAAAACAAAATATTTTAAATGAGGGTAAATAAGATATTAATTAACAAGAAAAACCTATGTAAGATGGTACTTCTTAATTGAATAATAATTAATGCAAGAATGATTAAATTTTATTTGATATTCCTTAACATTTGAAGAGCTAAGAAACAAAAATGGAAATTTAAAGCTAATAAAAAAAATAAAACACATAGAATCCAGATAATAGACTTGAAGACGAAGAAATAAGTTAGTATTAACAGTAAAATGAAATCTAATAGTTAAATGTTTTATCAGAAAAAAGTGATGAGATAAGTTTGAATAAAGCTGAAAAAATTGAAAACACAACTTAAAATCAAAACAAATATTCTATAAGTAATAATGAATTAAGCCTAATGCTGATAGAAAGCGAATAAATAACTTGTATTTAAGATTAAAATAAAGAAAATATTGAAAAATAATAATTAAATAATAATTTCTAAAATATTTAAACATAAGAAAATGAAAAATAAATTATTTTAATTGATTAACCATAAGATTTAGATAATAACTAGACCTCATTTAAAGAGCAATTAAATATATATGATATTGAATAACAATAAAATCATAAAATTATAGAAATTTAAAGTTAAAAATCTATTCAAATAGAATAAAGCCCTGCAAAAAATTAAAAAAATGATGAATCAATGGATTTAGAAGTGGTAGAATAATTTGATTTTAACATAGATATTGAGAATTCTGAAAAAGAACCTAAGAATTTTTTAAAGGCGTAAGAATAACAAGCCCCTATGGAATAAAATAAAAATAGTGGAATAAATAATCAAATCTAACAAAATACTTCAACGATTAAAAAATAAAATTCTGAAAAAGATTTAATGGAAAATGAAGATGAATTAAAATTAAAAGATAAAGAAAAACCAAAAATTATTGAATTAAAAGATTCAAGAAATGAAAGTTAATAAGCTGAAAAAATAAAACTTCCAATAGATGAAATTTCTATAACAAAGGATTAAGATTAGCCAGCAATTTTAGAATAAATTATATAAAAAAATGAGGATTAAAAATTAGAAAAAATATCTCCAAAGCAAAATTCTAAAAAAAATTAAATCTAAAATAATTTATTTGCTAAATCAGATGAAAAAGAAAAATAAAAAACACTTTTAGACTTTAATTTTAAGAAAGATTAATAAATATCTCAATAATTACCTAATATAGACTAAAATTAAAAATAATCTATATAAATTACTAACTAAAAGCAAACACCAATATCTAAATAGACAATTATTAAAAAACAATTTAAGATACCTTCTTAAAGTAAACCAGAAAAAAGCATTTCATAGTTAAATTAAAGCTCTCAATAAAATTAATTTTTAGAAGATAGCCCACAAAAGAACCAAAAAGTTTAAAATGAATCCTCAAAGTCTGTTTAAAAAGGAGACAATGTTAAAAGTTCTACTTAAAAACCCCCAGTTATGATAGAAATAAGTGATGATGAAGAGATTTTCTAATTTACAAATAAAAATAAATCTAAAGAACCAAATATAAATCATAGAAATAAGTAAATAAATTGTGAATAAAATAAATAAAGTGAAACTAATTCTGATAAAAAATCAATAGATAAATCTAAATAATCTATTTAAAAATAAAGCAGTTTTCAATCAAGTGAATCTTTAGACAAAAAGAGTTAGAGTAACTCATAAAGCGATTCCTAAATAAGAAAAAGAAGGAGATTGTTAAAATCTGATTTTGAAGATATTATTCTTAAATAATTGCATAAAGAATAAAGTAACGAAATGATTTTGGAATGTCCTTCTTTTGATTCTTCTTCTAAAATTTAATCATAGATATTGCATACTTCATAATCATAATAACAAAATAGTTTTATGAAATAGTTTGAGTATAAACACAAAGATAAAAACTCTTAAAATTTACAAAACAAAAAAAGTATTAACAATTAACAAACCGAGAAAAATAAAATAGAAAAATAAGATAAAAATGAAGATTGGGAATGCTATTCTGATATATCATTAAATGAAGATTTTATTGAAATTATTGATGATTGATTTTAAATTAACATAAAAATTAAAAAATTTTATAATTTTAGTTTAAATTTTCTTATATATTTATTAACTTTTATAATTTAAAATAAAATTATTATTTACTTAAAAAACATTTCATTTAAAAATAAATAAATTTATAAAAATATATTTAAAATCCAAAAACAACAAAAGGTTAAATAAAAATTATATTTTCAATGATTTAAAAATAAATTAATTGATCAGTTTGATAATCTAGATATTATTATTTATGGTTACATAGAAAAAAGTGATTAATATTTACTTACAAAGTTTTTGATGTTCTAAATTAAAAAAATTAAAAAATCTAAATATCTAAATATATACAAGAATTTTTTAATTCTTTGGTTATACCAAATAATTCACATATATCTAAAGAAGAAATCACTTTAAAGCAGTTATTTATACCTAAATGATATAGTAGATATCCATTAAATTTCTATATATTAATTTAAAAAAAGCTAATCTAGCTAGGTTTAGATAAGAATCAATCTGCAAAAATAAATTTAGATAATTCAATGCATATTTAAATACTTACATCATTTTATATTTAAAAATGTTTGGTTAATTATTTGATAGGTTAAAAATAATTAAAAATAAAAATTTCAATTAACACAAGTAATTAAGTAACATGAAAGTTTTATTTTTAAAAGGTTGATTCTTACTTCTAGTAAATATACACTGAATATTAAATATCTTAAAATATTAAATCCATTCCTCTCAAATTTTCAAATTGTAAACATTATTTAATAAAGTAATTAAAATTGAATGATTTTCTTCATTTCAAACCTCAAAGCTACAATATAAAATCAGCTGCTAATAGACAAAACAAATTTATTTAATTTAATTTATCGAATTTTAGTAAGATTTATTTTATAATTTAAATATTTTCATAAAACCATGAAATTTATTTATTAAAATTATGAAAAAACATATTTGTTAATATTAGAATTTAAAAATGATAAAAATAATAATAATTATTAGAATATTTATAATAAGAAATATAACATGCAATACGTTATTAATTTATTTGTATAATATTTATTGCATCACTAAGAAATTTAAATTTATTGATTTTGAGATAGTTGATTTGTATTATTATTTTTTTTTTTGAAAGAAAATATTCTAATATATTTTTATAATTTAGAATATATAATTCATCAAGAATAAGCCTTTAATGTATTGAGACCAAACTAAGCAAAATTAAGACCTTCGCTCCATCTCTTATCAAGTGGTGGAACTCCATAGGCAGCCTTAATTTAAATTTTATTTTTCATAGGAGGAGATAAAACATAGTCCCAATTAGGTTACATAAAGCAAGCATAAGTATTTCTAGAGATACCAGTTCCAATGGTCTTAGGCCCTCTTACAACGCAATGGGGAGTTGCTTCAACTATACCTCCAGATAATATCTAAGCTGTTTCTCCAATTTAGAAAGCAAGATAGTCTTGAGGGATTTTTAGTCTTTACTGCTCAGCAAATCTATTTTTTGCATAGAGACCTCCTTCTACATCAAAAAAGTTATCTAAGACTTTACCATCTTTATCTACATAAAGTGCAGAAGCTAAACCAGTTAAGGCTCCATGATCATTATGCCATCCACACCAATCATCAGTCACAGTTTTAGCATCATCTGAAGGGAAATAATGAAGTAGTCTTGCTAAATGTCCGTTACCCTTACCAATCACATTTTCTAAAGTGCCCACTTTATAAGAAGAGTCTACTGCGTTTACGTATTTATCAATATGATAAGCCAACAAAGTTCCAGTGCTTATCATTAAGGTTCCAAAAGACTTAAAAGCTCCTTCTAATTATGGGAGATCTTCTTTAGGCCAAACGTTTTCAACAATAAAACCTCCTTGTTCTTTTTGTTAAGGAGTAAGGTCTTTAACTGGTCTATCATCGAGAGGGAAACCATAGAAGCTACCTTTTGAAACATCATACTTCCCGTTAAATTGTTCTACTCCATGGCTCCATCCGACGCAGTGGAAATACTCAGGTTTAACTAGCTTTTAGAGCTTATTCTGAGGTAAAGTAGCTAACTAGTAAGCTAATGGTAAAAGATCTTTTCTGAGCTTGGAATAATTTGGAACGTTTTTGACAAGACACAATCCTACTCCTTGAGGTCCGTATGCTTCCTTAATTCTATCACTAAGATCTAAGTTTTTATTACTAATTTCAGAATAATCAAACACTACAGGGTCTTTAGAAATAGTTTTAGTGGCTGTTGAGAACTAAGAAATCTATTTATTCAAGTAGACGAATGCCTTTTGGTTTCTTCTAAAAATATGAATCATATTTAAGTTTTTTATTTTTTAAATTTAGTATGTAGAGTTTTGATTTTACAAATTAATTTAAATATAATAGAGTCTTATGACGCAGAAATGCTTTTAAATTTCCATATATCCTTAATTTTAGCATTACTTCTAAATAATATGTTCATAACCCTTATTATAATTATGTAATACTTATCAAAACAATATGTAAAAGTCAATTTCGCTTTATAAACAAATTTAATCAGAATTTCCTTTTTAAATTGTCAAAATACCTTATATTAATTTTAATCACTGTAAATACACATTTATTTATTTTCATAATTTTATTTTTAATCAAGCTCATCACTAACTAAATTTATTTTTATTCTTTTCTTTCTTCAAGCCATTAAGAATTAGTAGAGTTTTAAATTTATTCATTTTCAATTGATCTTATGTATTCATACAAGTGTAATCTTAGTTAATACCTAATTTAAAAATAATTTATTGTTTTTATTTAATCTTTTTACTTTGTACTTTTGATAATTTTGATATTTTTAAAATTTCTTATTCCTTTTTTATTATATTGAAATATTTATGCTTACCTTCTTTAAATACTATTTTACAAATTATATTTTTAATACAAACCATTATTTTTAAAAGAAGAAAACACAAAACGTTAATTTGTTTAAAAATAGTTCAAAGCATTAAAATTTTAAAGTAAAATTATATTTAAGTAAACCTACAAATAAAAATTTTAAATATTTGTTAATAAAAATGTAGTAATATGTTGATTTCTTTAACAATTAATCACACTTTTTATTTAATTTTACTATTGAATTATAAAAAACAAAATAAAAATAATTAATTTCTTAATTTATATTTTAAATTTATTTTATCTAATTTATTAATTTCAAGTAAATAAAGAGTAATATAGCATTTATTAAATAAAACCAAGAAAAATAAGTTAGATTTTATTTAATAAAAAATTTGGTTTCGTTTAAAAATTATATATTTGATGAAAGAAAATAATTTGATCTTGCTTTAGAATTAAAAAATCTTTTTTTAAAATGATATTTTAAATTTAATTTAACAGTTTTAAAAACAAAAAATAAAATAAATTATTTTCTAAAGTAAATCAAAAGAAATAAAATTTTACTAGAAATTGATTACATCATATTTTATATTAAAAAATCTTCAAATAAATTACGATATATTTTATCTTATTTTTTTTTTTAAATTTGAAGACTTTTCTTTATTTTAAGCTTACATCATTATTAAATATCAAAAAGATTTAAAAGGTGGGCAAAAAATATTAATATTAAATAAATATTTAAATAAAAAAATCAAAATAAAATAATTGATTTTGATAAAAAGAATAATTTTTAAATTAACTAGACTTTTAAATAAGCTTATCTTAAAATTAGAAAAGATTCGTATTAAAATTTTTAATTTAATTCTTTTTTATATCAAAGTCTATTTAATATTAGACATCAGTAAGATACTATTTTATAAAAATAATGAGATCATTTTATTTTATTTATAGGAATATGAAGAATAATTATTTTTATTAAGTGCCACTTTTATGTTATAAAATATAATTTACATTTTAGCATTTAAGTAATGGCTTGAATTTGATTCATTAATTAATTTACATGTTAAAATAATTCAAGCTTTTTTAATTATAACCTTATTTGTTTTGTTAATCAATTTTGCCATTAGTCAATAAATATATCACAATAAATTAAAAATTATATCGAAAAGATAGATAATCTTACTTTTCTAATTCTTTTAATTGTAAGTCCCCTTATGCAAAAATAATACATGAATCCTTCCTTTACTCTTAAAAATTATAACTTTTAAATTTCTAAATAAGCTAAATTTATTTCATTCTTATATTTATCTGCTAAGATATAATACTTGTATTTATTTTATTTTCGAAGAGTAACATATTTTATTTAAATTACTATTTATAGACCTAATTTAAAAAACTTTTCCAAAACTATTTTATTATCAAAAATTTTTATTATTGAGGTCATTTTTATTAATAAATTAACGCATAAATTCTTCTAGCTTAATATTATTTTCTTCATTAATTAATAAAGCAAAGCTATTTTATTTTGATATATCCTTTTTTTAGCAGGTTAAGTTTTTAAAAATATCTAATAATTAATCATCCATAAGATAATGGATTCATTATTTACATCATATATTTTTAAGAAAATAATTAATTTAAAATTAGATATGTATCTTCAAATAGTTTATAAAATATGATTTAAAGAAATAAATAATATTTTTTATATTACTCTCTTTTAGAATTATTTAATCCATAGATTTTTATATCAGAGAACAAACAGATTTCTAAAATTTTGCATTTATGAATTAAGAATTTTATATTAACTTACATTATTTTACTGCATTAAATGCTTGAATGGCATAAAAGAAATTAGTTTAAAATTGTTAGGTATGGTAAATTATTTAACAAATATTTTACACTCTTTAATTTAATGTTAAAATGCTTGTTTACTATGAAATAAAATAGCCTAATTCCAAAAAATCTTAACTATTTGGTTGAAGCATTATGAATCTTAGAAATTAATCTAAATTAAAAACTCTTCATAAATTTAATTTATTTACAAATATTAAATTAGTAAAAAAGAATGTCAAATTTTCATCTTATTACTTTTCTAATTTACCTAGCAAGTATTTTATTTACAATAATAGAAGCGTAATCAGTGGATAACTGCTCAATTGGGTGTCTGAACTGTTAAGGTTCTTCTCCGTCTTCTTCATCATCGCTTTAGTGTAGCTAGTGCGATTACAGATTCTAACTTTACAATAATAGATGTAAATTTTTGGATTGCCCCACTAATACTTATTTACAAAGATATACCAGTTCCTAAAATGGTCAATCTTAGAATATTGACGCTTGCTAATCAATATGTGATGCTAATTATTATGAAAATAATATTAATAATACATGCGACAAGTAGTAAAAATGCTCAATTTCATACTTAGGAAATTAAAGTGCTACAAATTTAGGAACTATTGAATCAATATATTAGGTAAATAATAATATTTCAATAATAACCTATCCTACTTTTGCAAGGTTAATAAATACAAACTCAGGATAATATTTATCAGATATAATTGACACTACTATTTTAAAAATTTTATATTTTCAAAATGTGCTTCTGATTTTTTCTACCACCAATGAAGTAATCAAGTGGGATTTCGACTTTAACTTTAAAACTACTCTTATTTAAATTTAATCAGGCAGTTTATCTAAAAAGTCACAGCTTTTTGATTTAACTAATGGATAATATGCAATTTCAAGCTTCGACGAATCTTTGAATATAGTATATTTTACAAGAATTTATTTTGAAAATTATCCATAAATAAAAGACTTTTCTGTTCCTTCTTTTAATTATATTGGATGCACATTAAAAATAGTGAGTTCCTTTATTTTATGTTTTGGAAAAAATTAGCAATTAATTACAAAAAAACTAATCATAACATAGTAATAATTAGCGATTTAAGATATCATTTAGAATCCTAGTTGCTAGAACTCCATATTTTCCTAGAACTCTATAATCCAATCAATTTTCTTAGATTTTAAATAGTAATCTTAAATAATTTTGTTATAGTAATAAATACAATAATTTATAAAAGTAACATATGACAAAATTAATCAGTCATTTGATTGTAAACTAGCGAATTTATTTGATAATCCTAATAAGTTAAGATTGGTTGATATAAATAATTAATAATACTTCTTGGCAATTAATTTCAGCACTTAATTAATATTTTATGATCAAGACATGAAGTAAATTTATACAGTAGATTTTTCTTAAAATTAAATTACTGACATCGCTTTTGAAAAAGATTTAAACAGTAACTACATGAGTTCTTACAAATTATATACAATATCAGCTTTATCTTAATAAGCATTAGTATATAGCATAAATTTTGCAAATAAATCACCTTAATAATTAAAAGCGATTCCTATATTAATAGGATAATCTGCATATTTTATAACATACAAAAATAAAACAATATACTACGATCAGATCAGAACGCTCATTGGAAACAACTTATTATTTATCGCAAACAGTAATTTGTAAAGCGTTAATATTACAACAGATGAAATTCAATATTTAGTTACCCCTTTTTAATAAAAATAAATTTCCCACACAAATGCTATCAAACAAATTATTTATTCTGAAGATTCTCTTTTCTTGCTAACTTGCTCCTCAGATGGTTACATTATGGCATGGTACACGTTGACAAGTTTGAATCCATCCTTTCTCTATATGGTATCATAAAATGGTGAAGAATGTAGAAACATTTTGATCCATTAGAATTAATGGGTAGTTGCTTTATTTGCTCGTTCTATTGTTATTTTTTAGCTAAGAAATTAATATGTTAAAACAGTCTATCCTTTCGCAAATCCTCCAACTGATACATCCTAATTTATAGCTCAATATACTTAAAATATCCTTTTATACTACGATAGCAAATTCATTCTCATAAATGGAAGGGATCTTACTCAGATAGCTGTAGGAAATTACTCAGGTGATACAATTTTATAAATTTATCCTGTTTTAGACACAAAAATAGTAATACAAAATGCTGATATTTAACTATAACTATTCTAATTTGATCCATAATAAAGCTATTTATTTAATTAAATTCAAGATATGACTTATAAAAGTAGATTTGGTAGTTTTACCAATTTTTAAATAGATATGATATCATCGAGTGATTTTGAACTAATCTTAGGCTGTATTAATAACGCCTTCATAATTCTTAATAGCTCATTTCAAGAACAATTAGTTCATAAATTGGCAAATGGATTCCCATTTAATATTAAAAAATACACAGATAATAATATTTATATATTATTTGGCTTTGATGTTAACGGAACATCAAAATATTTCCATTATGCTGTTTTCAGATCTTAAAATAAAGGTGTATTGTATGATTCAAGTTTTAATCTTTCATTTAATTTAGGATTACATCCTTATGTTGACTATAAATAAAATACAAATATATAATATTTATGTGCTTTACCTATTTCATATGCCACAATCATTTTAAAAGGTATGTTTATAACTCAATCTCTTAGCGCAAGCTATGGTTTTTTTACTTACTCTTATGGAGGTCCTACTTCTAGCTATGCTATTAAAGACAATGGGATCATACAATACTATGGCAACTAAAGCGGTAACTTAAGTTTCGATTCTGTAGATTATAAAAATTACCAATAACTTTAACTAAGTCAAAATGTCAAATTTGGTAGTGTCTAGTAAGTTTATGTTAGTGCTTTCTTAGAATAAATTTTAGTTGTTCACTATTAAGTTGATCTCTATAATATCTTTACTTTTTAGTATTAAGGCTAAATTAAATTTGATAGTAAGTACGATGATGAAAAAGTGATAAACTTACTGTATTCAGAAAAAAATGATATAGTCATAGCATTTAAGAGCAAGCAGCTAATTGTTAGACATTTTAAATAAGACAATTAACAATACAAACTTAATTCAATGTAACAAATCAAAGGTGTGCAAATAGATGAAACAAACAAAAATTTTTATATTTATGGAAGTTCTTTAAGGGTTTATAGTTTTGATTTGGCATAAGCATCTGAAATTACAAAGGAAGGTTTCTAAATTTATTTATAGTGCGTAATAACTAGCAATCTAATTATTTGCAAAACTAGTTCTAATAGTGTTAATATTTTTAACAAAAAGACATAAAATTTAATTGCAAACTTTGAGATTATTAATTAACCCAGTACTTTTAATCTATATGTAGATGAAATTAATAGCTAAATATTTTTAAGTACAACGTTTATCTAAGTATTTGACTTTACAGGAAATCTTATCAGCCAGATTTCAAATATATCTTTGAATATACTTAATTTACAACTTTTTGGAAACACCATAGCTGTATAAACTCAACCATGTAATTAATTTATATATTAATATATTTTATTTTAATTTATCTTATTTAAAATAGCAATATTCTTCTACCAAAGATAGACTTTAGCCTTTATTAAAAGCATCAAACCATTTGGAGGAGGAAATATTCTTGGTTATTATTATATACCAGATTATAATACTGTTGCGTATTATGCTGATGAAATAAGATACGGTCAAGTATTTTATTTCAATTTAAATACTTATCTAGATGATGGATACACATTAGGATCTTACCCCGAGTTAGGAATAGGTAGTGTTACTGCCCTATTTTATGATAGTTTTAACTCACGCCTTAATTATATAGATACTGTTGGTATATTATACAGTATTAATTTCCTTACTTAAAGATCATTTTATAACGTAATAAATTTTTTAGAATTTAAAACTTAAACATATAAGCTCTAGTTGGCCGTTGACCACACTTATAATACCTTGTTTGTGTATAATTCTAACACAATTTTATATTTTAACTTTAATGATGTTTAAAAATCAACAATTATTCAGAATGCTAAAGCAGTTTAGTTTTTCTTTAAATTCTAACCTTCTACATCTAATGACTTATCATAGACATATTATTATGTTTTCGACAATAACAATGTTCTCTATTCTTACAAAGATTTTACTTAAGTTTACATAACATACTTTGTATAATAAATAAGAGACGTTAAGTAGATAGATGAATACAAAATAGTTATCTTCATTTTTGATGATTAAATCTTAATTTATTCACAAGACTAAATATCGAAGCAGCAGATCTCGTATAGTAATTACGTTGCTGCTATTAATAATCCTAAAGTTAGAAGATTTTTAACAAATTAACTTCTGCTTACTTATGATTATCAAATTATTCATATTAACTATTAATTCTACTTAGATGGAACAAATAATTGGAAATTAAACGTGTTCAATGTTGGATAAAGTAATGAATTCTTCAAAAATTGTATTTCTTTTGGTGCTAAAACTTAACAAAAGACATTATACTCTTTGAATTCAGGAAGATTAATACTATATGATGAGTCTACTAAGTTATAAAAAGAAATTTTTAAAGAATGGTAGGCTTAGCAAAATATACAAACTAATTATGTAAAATACTTTTTTTAAACAAGCTAATATATTATATTGGGCTACTAAAGAAATGTAATAGCTGTCATTTCTCTTGCTGATTTTTCTATAGTTAAGTAGGTAGATTTTAGCACATAAACATAATAAACTCTTAGTGAGTTGAGTGTAATTTTTGCAGACGAATAGTATAATAGAGTTTTTATCTCATATATGTATCAGAAGCTAATATTTGTTCTTGACTTATAAACGCTTTCTTTCTTGTAATATATAAATTTCCCTAATAATTAATTCAATAGGATAACTAACAATAGTAATTATATTTTTGCTTTCTCCAATTCCCAAGTAAATATATTTTAAAGAAATACCTTGGTGTTCCTAAATTTTATTAAAAAAAATAACTTGATTAACCAAATATTGAATTTCATAATTATTGATGAAACAAAAATTATCATACCTATGAACACTTAAATAGAAATTTATATGATAAATAAAGATAGTAGTGTTAGCTTGATTGACTCATCACCTTTCGTTAATTCAGAAATAATTAATTCTTATGTATAAGCTAATGATAATACCATTCTCAGAATAGTAGGAGTTTCTTCAAATGGTATCTACGAAAAGAGGATTAACATAATGGTTTTTAGCTAGTAAAACTCCTATTACACATCTCAGAGCCAGCTTAGGTACTCGTGCTATTCTTAAATAAGTATGATTGATAGAGTTAATGCTTAAGCATAGTTCTAAATAGCTTACAATAAAAACAATTAAAATACAGATTTCAGAATTATTGCAACTTTTGGGTAAGACATAAAATAAATAGATTTTATATCAGACCCTAATATAAAAGTTATTTATGCGCCAGACATTTCTAATTCTAATTAGATTCTAATAATTAAATAAAATTCTCTAATAAGTATTTAAAGAAATTAAGTATATTTATAGAATTTTACCTTGATCTTTGATAGCAACAACTAGATTTACCAATTTTCTAATATTACATAATCTATAAAGTGGTAGAACATAGCAATAAAAAATTAAAATCTTACAAATATTCAAATATTATTCAGCAATATGTCTGACGTGACAATATCTAATTTGGTAATAGATAACATTTAATTTAACTAAAATTATATTGATAGCGATAACCTAAGCAAATGGAATGAAACTTTTATTTTATTTTAAGATTGCAATAATGTTTATTTGAACAATATTACCATTTCTTCAACTATCATATGGAAGAGGTCTCTTATATTTGGGTTTTTAAGAACTACTAATATCTAAATAAATAATTTAACTATTGTTAACAATAGCTTTTATTAAATTTTAGCATTTTAAAACGGTCAAAACATTCAGATTAATAAAATCAATATGACAATCAATAGTAATCCTTCAAGATTGCCCTATGGTCTGCTGGCTTAGCAAAGTTCTGATTATTTGAACAACAACAGCGAAATATTTGCAATAAGCATAGTTGGATATTAGAATACATTGCTTTAAGGGATCATTTTGCAATAAAATTAAAACATTCTATTTCTCAGTTATATTAATAGCTACAAGAGTGATAGCGAATAAGTTATTTTGTTTAATGACAAAATTTAAATTTAAAATTGTTTAATAACATAAGCTATAATAAATTAAGATTCTTCAATTGTTGACTCAAAATAAATAAATTAAGCACTCATTAGCATTTAATCAACATAAATTTAACTAATAAATTTTTAGTTTAATTTTAATTAAGGAAATATTTTAATTTAAAATACTAAAAACATAAAAATTTAGGATTCACTATTTAAAAATAATACATCTCTCGACGGAGGTGCTTTACAATTAAATATTGTTAGCTTAATTGAAATTATTAACACTTAATTCACATTAAATGAGGCCTTAGGTTCAGGAGGCGCAATTTTTATGAAGGAAGTTTAGAGCTTAACTTTTGACGAAAAATCAATCGTTTCTTAAAACACCGCATAAATAGGTGGAGGAGTAAGAATCATTTCCTCTAATACTAACCCTACTTAAACTGTAGCAAATTAATCCAGAGTGAATTAAAATAGAGCTTTAATTTATGGAAAAGATATAGGAATTTTCCCTTTTAAAATTACAGTGAATATTGATGAGTAGAAATTAAGAAAGCTATAAGAAAATCACTCATAGAATTAATAAAATAATACATAAAAAATCTAAAGTTATAAAGAATTTACTTAAGATAGAAATTTAGGATCCCAAAATCTATCAATTAATTCTTTCAGAAGTGGTGATAATTTGCCATTAAACATTCAATTTATTGACTAATATGATTAAGTAGTATAGTTTTCTATTTCTAAACTAAAAGGGTAAGAATATCCCTCTAGTGTTTTATAAGAATTGAATTCATTTTAGATTGAAATTACTGCTAACAATACAATAGTATCATAGGTGACAGGTTAAACATTTGTTAACTATAACTAATTCTAAGAAAATAATAAAATCTTTTAATTTACTTCTCTTCAAATAAATGCTCATCCTTTATCCTAAAGAGCCTTTTTAATAAAAGCAACAACTAACTCATTCTTAGAATCAGCTTAAATTAATGTAAATGTAAACATAGATTTCCGTTAGTGCTAAAAAGGTGAAATATTTAAAATGATTACTTCAGAAATTTAAATTTGTGAAGTATGCTAAAGTGGATTTTACTCTTTAACTGAACCAAAAGATAATTCAAGCGAGTCACTTTCTTGTCTTAAATGTCCCGCTTAAGCAGCTTCATGTTAGGCTGATAAAATTATCTTAAAAGATGGTTATTGGAGAGAAAACCTTTTCACAGATAACATACTCTTTTGTGATAAAATTAATTAAATTACAACTTGCAAAGAAAGTGATTAGGAAAGTAAATCAGGGTGCATACAAGGATATATAGGTCCATTATGCTAGTAATGCGATTTCTAAGGAAAATTGTGGAGTGATAGATATTCTTAATCATCTTTAAATTAGTCCTGCTAAGAATGCAATAAAAGTCAGCTGATCATAATTGTTCTAATTATTATCAGTAAAATATTTTTTCTTTTAATTTTAAAATAAAAAAAAAGCCTTTTAAATGCGAAATCTTATAGAAAAATGAAACAATAATTAAAAAACTTTTACTTAATTTCTTCAAATAATTGATTTTTAAAAAACATGTTTAGATACACAATTTATTTTGTTAAAAAATATTTGACAAAATGAAATTGTAAACAGAAAATTTTTACTTAAATTCTTCAAATAATTTAAAATTAATTTTATTTTACTTTTTATATAAAAAACAGCTATTTCTCTCTTGATTTATTTGATAATTAATATTATCATGTTTATGAATAACTTTTAATTTCACTCTATTAGTACCTATATTCGCTATATGCAATTTCTTCCTCTCTCAGCTAGTTGCATGAATGACTAATCAACATATTACATAAAGTCTTTAGTTAATTATATTTAATTATCATCAATTTTGTTTTAATCAAATATTAGCTCATCTAATATAACATCCGCTATACAAACTACAAGCTATATTGGAACGCCTTCTACTTAGGTATTCTCTAATATTCATTGCATCTACCCTGATTACTTTTTTAATAAATATGGAGTAGCTCAAATTAAAATACTAATCGAATCAATATATCCTATAATTTTACTAGGCTTCATTAGCTTATTATTTTACATTTTTGCTAAGCTTAAGCTTTTAAATATAAAGTTACATCATAATTATGCTACTTTGACCATTATTTTCTTTTCATTTTAACCTGGATTAATTACTTTACTATCAAATTCGTTATCATGTAGAAAATTAGGTGAAAAGAAATATGTTACAATAAACCTTTTACTAAGCTGTGATGACTAATCATACAAGCTATTTTCATATATTTACATAATCCCATACCTGACTATTTTATTACTTTTGCCTATTTTTGTACTAAAAATGCTTTATAACCATAGGAAAAACTTAGATTACTGCACAACAAAATATAAACTTGGCTATTTTTATCTTGATTATAAGCCCAATTTATATTTCTGGGAATTCATACGTATATACTTTAAAACATTCATAGCTATTTTCTACATCCTCTACCAGTAAAACGATTAAAGCTTTGCTTATTAGGTAGTTTCTCTAATTTTGTGCTTGCAATTAGTGATGAATTATATATACAAGCCATACTTACAAAAGAAAGTACTTTAGCTAGATTGTGCTTCCCTAACAATTCTAATATCTAATATAGTCCTATAATAATTATAAATAACTAGTTAGATCAGCCAAATTTTAATTTTAGCTTACTTATTACATTTCTTCTTTATAACATTTGTTATTCTTGTCATAGTACGTCTGAAGTTAAACAAGAAATAATCTGGATATGTTTAAATTATCAAAAAATTTTTTTAAAAGTTTTTACCAAAAAGAATCTTTAATTACATATTTATTTAAGCAAAAGACCACCATAAAACATTAAAACGCTGGATTTAAATAAAAAAATAATTAAACAATCTAACAAGATAATAAGCAGAAAAGACTAAATAAAATTGTGATAACTTCATCAGTAAAAAAATGTCATAATCAAGTAAAACATATTTTATTTGTATTATTATTATTACTAATATTAAATTAATTAAAATAGAAACTCAATCATAACTTAAAAACGTTTCTAAATAATAACTTGATTCTCAATACATGGTTTAATCGAATACAATTCTAAAAGATAATATAACTCCAAACCAATCTTAGTGTTTATATTTAGGAAGTAGTAGCTTTATTTTATTTTTTTAGAAACTTTTTTAAATTTCCTTTATTTTAACAAAATTTAGGTCCTAAATTTTCAAACATTTAAAATGCTTAAAGAAGCAAATTTGGTAACTTAAACAACATAGAAAAAGGTTTAATTTTAATAAAAGAGATTCATGAGTCAGATTAAATACATAATTAAATTGACCTTGATTTACAATATATGTAGAATAGTTTGGATATTTATAGCAGTCTATAATATGATGAAATGCCAAAGAATTAAAAATAAAAAAATCAGCTTAAATAAGTAGATAATGTGATATTTAATCAATTTAGTGTAGCTGAATAAAATAAGAATCTAGTGTAAATATTTGAATAAAGCTGAATTTTCAAGTAAATATTTTTAGATGAATTTATAGTTTAAAATTAGTAAACACTTTCTATTTTATGTAAATAAATATTTTTATTAACTATGATTTGCTAATTAATTACTTTTAAATTAATATCAGATTGATTTTTTTTTATTTTTATTATTTCAAAAACAATTATTAATTGATAATAAAATATTGAAGTAAATAAAGTTTAAGTTATGTTGACTTAATAAAACCCTAAAAATTTTAATTTTAAAGAATATTTTATTATTTTTTTAATTAATTTATCTGCAAATAAAAAATAGAAATAAAAATATTTTTATAAAATTTACTTTATTCAGAATCTTTATATTGGTTTTAGAAAATGTTAAAAATAAATTTAAACATGTTAAAAATTAAAAAACATTCAAATCTTATGAAATAACACAATAAAATATAAATTCATATTTTTTTCAGACAAAAATAATAAGAAAATAAATGTGATATTTGATACTTTTATCATCATAACCAGGATTTGGACTATGATATAAAATTTTCACAGTCTGGATCATTACTATCAATTTTAAGAGCTTTTTGATATTAAATTAAAGCTTTATTCATCTACTTTTTGTCATCATAAACTACTCCTAAATTTATATAGGCATCAATATATTTAGGATCTATTGAAATTACCTTTTTATAACACAATATAGCTTTTTCCATATTTTTTTTCTCTGAGTAAACAAGACCCATATTATAGTAGGCATAAAGATAATTAGGGTTTATTTCAAGAGCCTATTTATAACATGTTAAAGCCTCATCATCTTTTTGCAGATCCAAGTAAATATTACCTAATCTATTTATTGCATTAATGTATTTAGGGTCTAATTACATTATAGTTTTGTAGCAAATAATTGCATCGTCAAATTTACCTTCATCTTCATAAATGATACCCATATTATAATATGCTTTCACGTATTAAGGATTTAGTTCAATAGCCCTTTTATAGCATTTCAAAGCTTCATCAAGCATCTCTTTTTCCTCATATACTATACCTAAATTATTAATAGCATCTATGTAATTAGGATCGATTTCAAGTATTCTTTAATAGCAATCTAGAGCTTCGTCCATCATTTTTGTATCTAAATAAATGTTTCCTAGCCTAATATATGCGCTAAAATATTTTGGATTGAGTTCGATTACTCTTTTATAGAATGCTATTGCTTATTCAGTCTACTTGTAATAGGTTTCGTAAATAAGCCCAGAGTTATAAAGAGCTTAATAATAATTAGGATTGAGTTCAAGAGCTTTTCTGTAATTAATTAGAGCTTCTTCCATCTTGTTTTAAGCGTAATAAACTAGCCCAACGTTATTATGGGCATTAACATAACTAGGATTAATTTCCAGGGCTTTTTTATAACAAATAAGTGCTTCTTCAAGCATACCTTTCATTTCATAAATAAGCCCTAAATTATTAAGTGCATTAATATATTTTGGGTCTAACTCTACAGCCTATTAATAGTGATACACCGCCTGGTCATAGTTACGCTCATCTTCAAAAGAAATACCCAAATTATAATGAGTTTTTACACATTTAGGATTTAGTTCAAGAGCTTTCATGTAGCATTTGATGGCTTCAGCAGTCTATTTTTAATCTAAATAAATGTTTCCTAAACCATTGATTGCATTAAAGCACTTTGAATCTACTTCTATAGCTTTTTAATAGTATTCTTTTGCTTTTTCATCCATTTTTTTTTCTTCATAAATGAGACCTAGCTTATCATAAGCTTCTGAATAGTTTGGATCTATTTCTATTGCCTTGTTGAGACAGCTGATAGCTTCTTCAATTTTGAAATTAGTGTAGTAAACATATCCTAATTTATAATAGTCCTAGGCACTGTTAGTATTACCTTCAACTGCTTTTTTTAAAGATTCTAACTCCTCTTACTATATTCCATTTTTGAGCAATATATTTTCTAATCTGATCTGTGCATTAGTATAATTAGGATTTATTTCCAGAGCTTTTGTGTAGCATTAAATAGCTAATTCATTCTTTAATTACAATTCGTAAACAAGTCCAGAGTTGTACTGAGCTTAAAAATAATTTGGATTAATTTCCAATGCTTTTTTGTAATATTCTAAGGAATCGTCTAGTTTCCTTTAATTATAGAATATAAGTCCTATGTTATTATAAGCATTCACGTATTTAGGATCTATTTCCAAAGCTTTCTTGTAGAATTCAAGAGCTTTTTCATTCATCTACCTATCTAAATATATGTTACCTGCCCTATTATATGCACTCATATATTTAGGATCAATTTCAATCACTTTTAGGAAGCAAGCAAGTGCATCGTCAATCTTAAATTTATTTTCATAAAGGACACCTAAATTATAATGAGCTTTTACATAATTTGGATTTATTTCAATTGCCTTTATGTAACAATTTATTGCTTCATCAAACATTTATTTATCTTCGTAGACTATTCCTAAGTTATTGATAGCATCAATATAGTTCGGTTCTATCTCTAATATTTTTTTGAAGCATTCAAGAGCATTATCAGTCATGTACTTGTCTAAATATATGTTACCAGATCTTATCAAGGCACTAAAATAATTTGGATTTATTTCCATCACTCTTTTATAGCAGGCAAGTGCTTCATCTATCATTTATTTTGCTTCGTATGCAATACCTGAGTTATAGTGTGCTTAAAAGTAGTTTTTATCGATTTCTATGGCTTTTGAGTAGCATGAGAGTGCTTCTTCATAATTTTTTTAGTTGTAATAAACTAATCCTACATTATTAATGGCATTTATGTAATTAGGATTAGTTTACAAAGCTCTTTTGTAGTATTTCATAGCTTCATCATAATTTTTTAGGCAATAGTAAATGTAACCCAATCTATAGTTATCGTATACACTATCAGGAGTAATCTCAAGTATTCTTTTAAAGCATTCAATTCCTTGATCATACTATTAAGAGTCTGCGTAAATATCTGCCAATCTAATCAGTGCACTAGTGTAGCGAGGATTTAGCTAAATAGCTTTCTTATACATTTCAATTGCTGTTTCTTTTTGATTTTTTTACTCAAAGACAAGTCCAGAATTATAGTAAGCTTAATGATATTTAGGGTTGATTTCATACGCTTTTTTATAGCTATCAAGAGCTTCATCATACATTTTTTTATCGAAATAAACTAACCCTATATTATTATGTGCATTAACATAATTAGGATCAATTTCTAATGCTTTTTTGTAGTAATTTTGAGCACTGTAGAGTATATTTTTATCAAGGTAGATATTTCCTAATTTATTGTAAGCATTTATGTAATTTGGGTCTAATTCAATAACTCTCTCATAAGATTCAATTGCCTGGTCATGCATTTTTTTGAGTTCATAGACAATACCTAAGTTGTAGTGGGCTTTGACATATAATGGGTTTATTTACAAAGCTTTTTTATAGCAATCTATAGATTCATCAAGCATTTTTTTCTCTTCATATACAATACCTAAATTATTAATTGCATCTACATAATTTGGGTCTAACTCAAGTATTTTTTAATAGCACTCTATTGCCTCATCATGTTTTTTTGATTCTAAGTAGATGTTTCCTGATCTGATATAAGCATTAAGATACTTAGGATTTATTTCAATAGCTTTTTTATAGCAATCGAGTGCTTTATCCAACATACTTTTGACCTCATAAACAAGACCTAAGTTGTAGTGAGTATAAGTATCTAAAGGGTCAATTTAAATAGCATTCAAATAACATTCTTCAGCTTCATTCTCCATTTTTAAGTTGTAATACAAAAGCCCTAAATTAAATTAAGATTCAAAATATTTTGGATCTATTTCTATAGCTTATTTATAGAACTGGATTGCTTCTTCTGTCTAGTTTTTCATTTAGTAAATATAACCTAATCTTTCATATGCCTATACAAACTTTGGATTTATTTTAATTAACTTTTTTAGGCATTCAATAGCCTCATCATCCATATTTTTAGTAAAGTACATAAAGGCTAAGCTAATATAAACACTTTATAAGTTAGGATCAAACTCAATAGATTTTTGGTAGTTTTAAATTGCTTCATCAGGCATACTTTAGTTTTCATAGATAAACCCAAGTCTTTCATATGCTTCAGAGTTCTTTGGATCAATCTCAAGCACTTTCTTAAGGCACTTTATGGCTTCATCATTCATTAAATCGCAAAAATAATTACGACTTAAGCTAATATTAGCTTTTATGTTATTTGGGTCTATCTCAAGTATTTTTTTATAGCACTCAATTCCTTCATCTATTTTTCCTTAAGATTCATATACTATTCCCAAATTATAGAGACTTTCTGTGTGATTAGGATTAACTTCTATCCCTTTTTTATAGCTTTCAATAGCCTGATCTATTTAATTTTTGTTTTCGTATACCCACCCTAATTTTTCGTATGCTTCAGCATAATTTGGATCTATCTCAATAGCTTTTTGAAGGAATTAAATAGATTCATCAAGATTATTCTTATTAAAATTAACTCTAGCGATGCTAACGTAAGCCTTAACATAATTTTGATTTATTTCCAATACTTTTTAGAAGGATTCCAATGCATTATCAAGCTAATCTTACTTTTCTTAAGTAAAACCAAGGTTATAATGTGCATCTTCATGGTTTGGATCAACAATAAGAGCTCTTTTAAAATACTCTGCAGCCTCATCAAAGTTTCCATTTTTTTAGAATTATAATCCCTACTCTATGAGGAAATCAATGCTATTAGATTCTTCAGCAGACATCTTACCTAGAAACCTAAAACCTATCTTTTTATATTTATTATTGATATTAAATTATCTTTTTGACAATATTATTGTGTGGAGTTAATTAATTATTTTCAATTATTTTTATTTTTTCAATAATAAATTATTAATTAGGGAATGAAAACTAATAAGGTATTTCATAAATAAAAACAATATACATTTTGAGAAATAGCAAAATATCCACAAATTTTACTACGAATTCTGATTTTTTTTGAATCATAAAAAAAAGATAAAGTAAATCTTATAGAAACTTACATGTTCTACAAAACTTTAAAATAGAATAATTTCATAAAAGCTTTTTTAGGTTTAAATAAATTAATACAATTTAATAGAATGAGGCACATTTCCATGATATTTTTTAAGTTGCATAATGTAAAATGTATTTTTTTTATTGCAGAATGTAAAAGATTTAACTTTATTTTATTTCTTTCATAATAAAAATCTATTTTTTAGATGTTTTAGAAGTGTCTAATTCTGATAAATTATAATTTTTCTAGAAATTTAAATTATTTATCTTTGGATCTATTTCAAGATTCGTAATCCTAACTAATTTATATTTTAAAAATGGAAATTTCTTTAAAGGTATTAAGTTAAATAATTAAAAGATAGGTTATTTGGTATTTTTACAAATAAAGAGCTATTATATATTATTTTAAAACAAGAATATTTAGATTTTTAAAAATAATGTACCTTCTTGAAAATAAGTTTAATTAATAATAATTTATATTTTTATTTAATAGAATAAGTTTAAAATATAACATTACAATTTAAAAAATTTTTTATTTCAATTTTTTAAAATATTTAATTAACCATTTTATTTATAAGGATATTGAATTACATTTTTTGGATTGCATTAAAAAACAAAATTTTTAAAATAAAAATAATATACAAAAATGATTATTTTTATTCTATTTTAAAAGACAAATTTATTAGAAAAAAAAATAAAATATTATTGTTAAAGAAAATATATATTATTTGTATTTCTTCAAAAATATTAAATAAATTATTCATTTTATTGAATGAAAAAACTAAATCACGAAGGTAAATACAATTATTTGATTCTTATTTTAAGAATATAAAGTTAAGTATTTTTAATTTAAAAATGTGTTTTATAATTTGATTGCGATTTTCAAACCTAATTATTATTTAGGCAGAAAAAAATTGTAAATTAAAAAATTTATATTTAGAATATTCCATAAAATATTTTTAAATTTAGAAAATGATGATTAATCCAAAAAAATATAATATTTTAAATTTATGATAAATAAAAAAGATTTTAAAGATAGTTGTGAACTACTAATTTTGTATTTTAATAAATGATAAATTGAAAATAACAATTCTATAAAAGAATATTAAATTTTTTGTATTTTCTACTATTGATTAAGTAATTTAAAATAAAATAAATATTTTCAGATTGAAAAAATATATGTATTAACGCTTTAAAACTAATTTGAGTAGTTCTTGTTTTTTACAAATACATTAATGTATTCACACCTTTAATTTGGCTTTACTAAACCTATCTAAGAAAAAATAAGTTTTTCCTTGTCAATAAAAGTAACTAAAAAGTGTGATATTTTGTATTTTTTCTGTGGTTTTAATTACTTATAGAAAAAATATTCTTTTTTAAGAAGTTAAAATTAAAAATAAGCATAAATAAACTTTGATACTATTTGGAAATGAAGAAGATATGCTTATAATATATGCAATTAGTAGTATTGTGTTTATGCTATTCACTAGCATAGAGTACCAATAAGTGTGGTATTGGATGCTCAGAATGTTAAAACTCAATCTAAGACCAATAAGTTTGTTCTAAATGTGAGCAGGATTTTATCTTACAAAATAATTAATGTGCTTATACACTTTGTTAACCATTTACTTATTTATTGTATGACAGTTCTCTTAGCTAACAAAAATCTTCTCAATGCTAAGCTATATGCCCTGATTACTTTCAAGAGAATTAAATTTTAAATGTTTGCGAATAGATAAACCAGTGCTCAATATCATATTCATCAACTTAAACAAAAAACAGAATTAATAATGGAGGAAACATTGAAAATATATTTGTTATATCTAAAAAGAAGATAATGATTGTTTATGAAACTTATCAGACTATAGTCAACTCAAACACAGGATCCTTCATGGCTGATTTGATTGATAGCAATATCGTTAAGGTAATATAATTTTATCCTAATTTTATTTTAATGACTGCAGATAATCAATTGATATTTTGGGATTATAATTAAAACTCAAAGGATCTTATACTAAAAATTACTTAAGGAAGATTATCAAAAAAATCATAAATCGTTTAATAATCACCTATAGATCAATATGGATATTAAGTTGTAACAAGTTACGATGAGTGGTTAAATCTAGTTTATTTTACAGCATTTAATGCGTTAGGTATCCCATTCATCCATTTTACCTAAACTCCCTCACTTTCTTTGGCTAATAGCTTCATTTACATATTAGATGGATACGTCCTTTAAATAAATATAAATCAAACCATTAATATTTATTCATTTGTAATTAAATAAAATCCAAAATAATTTTAAATTTAAAAAAGACAATCTTCGTAAACAAATTTATAAGTTACTTATTAACCAATATTACAAGCAATTAATTATGTAGATGTATAATACTCACCACCAAATAAATTACTAATAATATAAGAGCAAAGCTTGAATCTAATTTAATTAAATGATAATTCTGATGGCTAGTCTTTCCCACCTTTAGATTACTAAATCCTTTAGTTTAAAGATTTTC
Organism: Tetrahymena malaccensis 436; assembly: GCA_000231845.2. Taxonomy (NCBI): domain Eukaryota; phylum Ciliophora; class Oligohymenophorea; order Hymenostomatida; family Tetrahymenidae; genus Tetrahymena; species Tetrahymena malaccensis. The sequence goes on along the minus strand of JH720091.1, from coordinate 63,153 downwards.
CATATGAAATATCATATATTTAAAAAGTTAATGATGAATCATATTCTACCTTCTCTGTAAGATTTAGTTAGCAAATATTATTCTATAATTAAACTCTTCAGTTAATTCAAGTTTTTTAGTAACCTAGCATCACAGGTTTTGCATTTTATAGAGACCCTACTCTAGATGATTACTAAGTTAAGATGTTTGTATTATACTCTTAGCTTAGTTAAGTTACTTCACATATAGTGAGTTATGACCCTCCTTCGATTACAGATAAATCTAAAATTACAACATAAATTCAAAATCCTAATTAGTTTATTATTTAAAATGTTGTTTCAATTTTGGGTGGTGGTTCAATTTTTTCTCAAAACTAAGAATAAATAAAATAGAGAAATTTATAATTTGGGATGGATGTTTTTACACTTTTTGTTGTAGGAAAGAATATTTAAAAAATAGATGTTAACACTGATCAAACAAGCTTTATAGTTAATCCTTTTATTCAAAAAAAGTGGGTGTAGGGAGACGTTATAAATTAAATGGTATTTTCTTAAAATTTTGAGATACTATTAACGTGCTCTAACGATGGGACGATAATAGCTTGGAATACATTGTAAAGTATGAATCCTGATTTTTTGTACAAAGTTTAAAAATAATAACAAAGTTGTCGTGATATTCAATTATTTAATGATTCTTGGGTAATAGCCTTATTTACAAAATAAATATTAATTTTTAGCTTAAGAAACTAATACTAAATTAAGGAATATTTTTTTACATCTACGTTAGATTAAATATAATTTATAGCTCATTCTTAGCTTTATATTTTGTTATACTATGACAATAATTTTTAAATTTTAGATGGAAATACCTTAGCTTTACTTTCTCAAAACAATAAATTGATATAAAATTAAACTATTTAAAAAATGTTTTTCTTATAAAATTTGAGCATAGTTATTTAGAATAGCTTAGATTCAATATGTCTTTTGCAGCTATCTTAAAAGTTACTATTCCCTGCATAAATAAGCGTTTCTTACAAAAGCCAATATGGTAACATAACATTTTTAAGATGTGATTTTAATACCAATACTAATTAGGATGAGATTATAGTAGGTTTTTAAAATAATGCTTTTTTGATATTAAATAATTAGCTTTAATTAATATTTTCGCATTTTTTATTGCAAGGTTTCCCTTTTTAGGTTAAGAAGTACTCAGATAAAAATACATATATTCTTTTTGGAAAGGTTTCCAACTAAGATGCAGCTTATTTGTACTTCCACTATATATTGCATAGGGATAGCAATTTAGGTAGTATTATTGGAAAAAGTTACTCACTAAATTTTAATTTAGGGTTAAGCTAAGCTCTTGACTACAATGGAAACAGCCAAATAAATTATTTAAGCACATAACCCTAAACATTTTATACTATTATTTAAAGAAATAGATATCTACAAAATATACAATAATTAGAATTTAGTAATTTTGTCTTTTCTTATGGACCTGGAATTACTTAGTATGTTAACTCAAATTCAGAAAATGTTTAATATTACTCAGGAGTTGATGGTACTCTAAGCTTTGATACAAATAATTGGAAATCTGTTTAATAAATTTTACTAAATCCTTAAAATTCTAAAGAATCCATTTTAAATATTTAAACAAGCATCGGATTAGGACTTTTATTCATAATCTAAAAAGATATAAACATTTACAACATGTACACAAACTAGTTCATTGATTAGATTTAATTTAATTAAAATTAAACTAGTTAGCTGATTTAGCAGTTAGTCATTTCAGAAATTTATAGCAGGGTATTCTGTTTCAAGTAGCATCAAGTAATAATGCAAAATTTTAACAGTAACACGAAAATTGATTATTTTACCTAAGGGTATGTGAATGGAATTATAGTCATTGAAGAATAATAATTAGTATATATTTATGGCAGTTAATTGGTAATAACAAATTTTGACTTAAAAATATAATAAACAGTTTTTGATGGATAGCTGTAAAGATATTAATTAATGTTTTGCAATACTAATACAGGTTTTATAATTTGTAAAACAAATAATCTATAAATTTTAATTTTTGATAAACAGCAGTACTAATTGTATAACAGGATTCAAGTAAAAAGTATGTCTGCCAATTTTTATATGTAAGTAGATAGTTAATTTAGTTAAATAATAATAGCATCTCAAAAAACTATGTAGGCTTATGATTTTTAAGGAAATTTACAAATTAGCTATAATAATTTTGGTAGTTCTGTCAAAGATATACAAATATTTGGAGAAAATGTAGCAGTCTTAGTTAGCTCAAGTAAAATTTTAATTAATTATTTCCCTATTTTAGATAAAAATTAAAGAAAAGTTGTATTTTTTTAATTATCAAAATTAAATTATCTTATTTATAATAATAGATATTTACCTTTTTTTGAGAGGATCTTTGGAATTTCAATAATATATAACACCCAATGGAGGAGGAAACTTATTAGGATACTACTATATTTAAGATTACAATCTTCTTGTTTATTATACTGACAATATACGTTATGCCTAGCTCTTTTACTATAATTTAGAAGCTTATTCAGATGATGGATACACCAGTAGTCCTTACACAGAAATCGGATATGGAAAAGTAGTTCAGTTATTTTATGATCCATTGACATTAAGATTAAATTATATAGACTCTTTAGGATATTTATATAGCGTATCTCTTAGCTCTCAAAAAACTTTTTCTAATTTGATCTTGTTCGATGCTTTTTAAGAAATAGGAAAACCAACAAATTACTATATTGATTATGATACAAATATTTTATATGTATACAATAATTAGGCGATTTTTTTTATCAATTATAATCTAGTTTCTAAATATGTTATTTAGCAGAGCTAGTTAAGTTAGTCATACTATATAAAACTATAGCTTAGTAGCAATCCTTAGATTAACACATTATATTTCATATTTGATGCATAAAGTATTCTCTACACTTACTAAAATTTCGTTTCAACTTATCAATGTTATTTTATTGAGGAAATTATAGATGTTAAACAGTTAAGCTAATACTAACTAATAATTTTTGTTTTTTCTTAAAAGATCCTTATTTATACTTATGAATAAGCCAAGGATTTATCTATTCTCTCAGACACATATGTAGCTATAATTAATAATCCTTAGATAGCTTAGTTTTTATCTGATGAGCTTTACATTTCCACAACAAATCAACTGATTCATATAAACTATAATTTTTACTAAGCAAGCAATTCGAACTGGTAATACAAATCCATCCAGTATCCTGCAAGCGATTAAGTAATAAGTTCTATTAAATTAGATGATTAGGAAAAACAAATATTAATTAGTTTTAAATCAGGCAACATCATTTTATATGACTAAATTTTAAAATCAGCTAAAGGTTTAACAAATTCTAATTCTTTGTAAGCTAATTTTTTATCTTATTCATAAAATTTTGTATTCTTAGTTTTTTCTGATGGAAGTATTTCCAAAGTTTCAAGGTAAGATTTCACTAATTCAAAGACTTTCAATATGCAATAAATTCTTTAAACACAGTAAACTTAATTCTGCGGAATTACAGTTGACTCTTAAAATAATCAAATATTCTTGAACTTTTGCTTTACAAAGATTTTGTATGTTTTGGATTTAAACACTTTCTAGTTGATAAAATATTTGTCTTTTCCAAATGACCAACATAATCGCATATACCTTAGCTAGAATTTCTTGTTTGCATATTCCTGGTCTCAAGTAAATTATTTTTTTTTTGAAACTGAAATACTCAGAATTTATCTAACGTTATAATTCAATATTTTTATTATTTTTTATTTAAAAATTAGGTTAATATATTTAAAAGAGGAACACTAGAATTTTTAAATAAGATAAGGAAAAATAACTCATTTGAAAGAATACTTTAATTGTAAGTTATTAATGAGACCATATTAATAATTTCTCTAAATTAAGCCTTAGATATTTATCTGTTTATCTAGAATTAAATAGTACTTATAGAATAACAATAATTTTTTAATCCTCGTGTTATTGATGTTTTTCTTAGTAACTCTGATATTAGCTTATTAAACATAATCGGCGTTTCTGATCAGACTATATTTGAAAAAAGAATAAATTTAAACTTGTTTGAAATTTCTATGAATTTGAATACTTAATTTAATGATAAATAAATTTCTACTCTAATAACATCTCCTCATTCATGTTTTTATTCAATCGATATGAATAATCTTGATGTTGCATAAAATATATTCTACAATATATATAACAATTTGTAAACTGATAAAAATTATAGAATATCTGCTGCTGTGAGAGGGGAAATCTAGGCATTTAATTTCATACCTTAATCTTCTGTAAATGTAATTTTTGAACCAAGCGAAACTAGACCAGAAGGTAAATATGTCTCAATAGGCACTGATACTTATACAATGTACAATTTTGAAAATATAAATTTTAAAGACTTAACATTAAATTTTGGCTATGTTCAGTAGTAAATGACTTTTTCAAATTCCACTTAGAATGTGAATTGGTAAGATTTAAGAATAATTGGAAACAGCTATGGTTAGATTCAAGTTAGATTTTAAAATATGAATAATATTGCCATTTCTAATCTAACAATAACTAATGTTGTATACAATTAAGAATATTTTTAAACTTACTAGGATAAATATACAAAAGAGAGTTAAATTTTCTTTTACTTTTAAAATTGCTCAAACGTTGTAATTGATAGACTAACTATTTTAAATTATAATTCATGGTGGAGATCTACACTTTTTGGTTTTTAGAATGTGCAAAATGTATTTATCAGTAACGTAAAAATCACTCGAAGTAAATTTTACAGCATGTTTGATTTTCAAAATGTTTAAAATTTAATTATGTAAAATGTAACTATAACTGATAATTAAGTAGATAAAAGGACTCCTTATTATCCATTGATTGATATTGATTAAGACAAAAATAGTCCATAAATTGAAAGGTATGTGATATAAATTTAAGGAAATTTATATACTCTAATGGACTAAATAATTTTGAAGAGTAATAAAAATTTACTTTTTATGAGGTATTCTAATACTTATTTGTAATAAAATGAAATGATTACTTTGTTTAATGACTAGTTAATTCTTAAAAATATTTCTTTAGAATCATAAGATATTTCCATAAATAATAATGTTACACTCTAACAAATGGCTATTCAGCCTTTAATAATAATTTAATCATCTTACATATTAATAAATTAAATGACCTTTTTGCTAAATCAAGGAAATATACAAATAATTTCCACTGCTGAGTTGAATGTGGTTAAGTCAATCTTTAAAAATAATACTTCGCTTGAAGGAGGGGCAATGTATTTATAAAATATAAATAAATTCAGTCTAATAAATTGCACCTTTAACTACAACACAGCCAAAGGAAGTGGAGGAGGAATTTATATGGAAAGTATTAATTCCTTTTAAATAAAATAAAGTTAAATCATGTACAATAACGCAGAGATAGGTGGCGGTATTAGACTTGTTCACTTTAATAATCAAACATTCTATAGCAGCCAAATTATGAATAATACAGCTTTCATTTATGGAAACAATGTAGGTATCAGTCCTAATTCTTTAAATATAATTTATAACTAATCAGTCTAATATAGAAACCAGTCTATGTTTTCTTTAAGATTTCATCTAAATCCAGCAAATAAAGATTCAATTTATATCTCTAAATTCAGAAGTGGGCAATTACTTCCCTTCAAGATACAGTTTTTGGATTAAGATAACAAAATCTTAACCTTTTCAAAGTACAAGTTTTAAAATTAGTAATATACTTAGGCAGTTTATGACGAAATAAGCTCCATAGAAATTGAAGTCATATCAAATAATATCTAAAAACTTTTAGCAATAGGACAAACGAATATAAATTATAATCAATTTAATGAGTAAGATAAATCATTTGATATTTAATCTCTTTAAATTGACTCAAGTCCAAAATAATCTCAATAATTACATCTAACCATTTCAACTAACCCTATTTAGTTTTTAAGTGAGTTCAATGTTTAGATGGAAATCAATTTTCGTGAATGTTTAGTTGGAGAGATAAAAAAACAGGTGTCAGGAGGCATTGTAGTTTGCGATTAATGTGGTAATGGGTATTACTCTTTGTCAAATCCAGAGGACTAAAAAACAGTTTAATGTTAAAAGTGTCCTATTTAAGCTTAGGAATGTATAGGCAATAAAATTACTCTAAAAGACGGTTATTGGAGAGAGTCTTAGCTCTCTGATTAAATATTTGCTTGTGATTAAACTTAAGATACTATATCATGCAAAGAAAGTGACCCACATAGCAGATAAGGTTGTGTTTATGGTTATATTGGACCTTTATGCTAGTAATGCGATTAAGCATCAGAGTTATGGGGTAACAGATATACTTTTGATAATGCTAAATAGATTTGTAAGAAGTGTGATAATTTAGCGATTTATTATGTTTATTTTATTATCTTGACTATTGTCTTTTTTGCCTATATAATTTTATCAGTTTGCCTATTTATGAACAATTTCATATTCCACTCCAAATCAACTTACTTAAGATTCTTGCAGATTTTGCCTATTTACTCAAGCTGCATCAAGGATTAGTCTACATTTTACATGAAATCTATTATAAATTTCCTTTAGCTTTCTTCTATTTTATTGGAACCAAGCTTTTAAAAGAAGACCCCATCAATAATTACATGGCCAGATAACTTTGGTAATCCTATTGACAATGTATTTTCTATTTCTAATTGTTTATTCTTTTAAAGGGCTAGTACAAACTATTAAATAACTTAAGCTAAAATTATCTTAGAGGGATTTTATCCATTGATATTTTTAGTACTTACTTTTCTATTATTTTACATTTTAGCAAAGTATAAAAAGTTTGGTATCAAAACTTATCATAACTATGCGACTTTAACCATTTTATTTACGTTTTTTTAGCCTGAATTAGTTAGATTCTTTACTAATGCTCTATCTTGTCGCTAAATTGGAAATTAAAAATACTAAACTATAAATTTGCTAATAAAATGCAATGAAGATTCTTATATGGCATTTTCCTACCTTTTTATAATCCCATATATCCTTTTACTACTAACTTTACCACTTTTTTTCTTGATAAAAATATTTTAGAATAGAAAGAAGCTCAACTTTTGTATTAACAAATATAAATATGGATATTTTTATCTTGACTATAGAGACGGATTTTATTTTTGGGAATTTATAAGGATATATATGAAGACGTTTATTGTTTTATTCTACACTCTCTATAAGGAATAAGATATATATTACTGCTATTAAATTGTTTCTCTATTCATTTGTTTATACGCAATTTTAAATCATGTATTTAGACCTTATTTATAGAGAAAAGTGTTTTGGCTAGAAACTTCTTCTATGGTAATTCTAGTAATTTGCATACTACTATAATAGCTTAATTTGATGTATAACTCAATAACTGCTTTATCTTTACTTTTTAGTTTATATATTATTTTTATACTGACTGTGCTAATAGTAATAATATACCTTAAGATGATTAACATGCATCTGATAAGATTGCAATGCATCAAAGGATTCAAAAAGATTAAAATACCAGAAAGATTTATAAAAATGCTTTTTTAAAAAAATCAAACATAAATTGCCACACTATTACGTTGGAAAAAGATTAAAAAGTAAATGTTAGTTATAACCTAATTATAGGCTTTTAAGACTGTTTAATAATGCGAAGCAAGTATTTGCACTTTCTGTAATAATTTTAGTTATATATACAATAAATATTAACATAAAATGCAATTAAAATATTTTTTTAAGAATAAAATAAAGTAGGTTAGAAGAAGAAGATTCAATCAATCAATTTTACTCCTGAAATAAATTTAAATTCTGTAAATAAGTATAAGTCATCTGAAAATAAGCTCTTCTCATCATATAAATTCAATCCTCAATAAAACTAATTAAGTATATTTTTAAAAACTTAAGACTTTTTTATTTAATAGGATTTAAAAAAAACATTGTAATTATTTTACCAAAAAATGAATTTTATAATTTGAGAATAGTAAAAAAATATTTTAAATTTATAAATCCTATTTTAAAACCTCTTTTAAATTAATTTGTATGAAGTAATCCAAAATATTTTTTAAAATTAGATGAAGGAAATTTATCCATATTTAATAGATCCAATCTTTTATTAAATCTAGAAAAAATGCAGTCAAGTAATACTGTTTTCTAGAAGGATTTAAGTACTTAAAATGATAAGATTTAATCATAGTAGACTACAAAAAATATAATACATGATGATGTGTTATGTTTTACCATAAATGATTTAGATAATGTATCTTAATATGACGAACATACTAAAAACGGTAGTACAATAATTAATCCGCCTGAGCTTAAACAGTTAGATCAAATAGCTTTGAAGAAAACAATTACTTCTTTTAACGGTTAGCATACAAATGAAGAGCTAACAAATTTCTGAGAAAGACAATTAAAATAATAAAATACATAAAAATTTATTATTATATTTATTGCTATAATAATTAGTGTTTGACCTAATAAAAAAATTTAAATAATTCTTTTTTATTATTATTTATTTTTATTAAATTATTATTAAAAATAAAATTGCTAATCAGCATATTGTAAGATAAAGTTTTATAATTTTTTTCAATTTTTTAATCAAAAAAAACCATATAATTTTATAATAATAAATCAAATAAGTGCTTAACATAAAAAAATTGTATTAGTGTTTTTTTTTTTGAAATAAATAATAAAGTTTTAGCATATAAATTATTTATTTTTAATAATGCCTGTCTTCTTTTTTGATTGAAAAATTATATAAGATTAGTAGGACCAAAGAATTTAAAAAAGAATAATTATGAAAATTAAATAAAAAACATATTCTAAAAACCTCAATATACTATTCAAAAATTTATCTTATTTATTTACATTTTTTTTGGAAGCAAGTTCTTAAATATTATCTATTTTAATTAATCTTTTTTTTTTATGTATTTTCTTATGAATAGTAGTGTAAGGATTTCTTTAGAATCATGATCAAATTTATAACCAAGTATTTCTCTCAAAGATTTATCCAAAAAGTAAATAAATAAAATCAATTATGCTTTTTTAGTATTTACACAACCTAAAATTATTAAAATCACATATTAACATATATTAATTATAATTTAAATATAAAATTATAATTTAAAGAAAATCAATAAGAAATTAGATTGAAAAGAAAAAATTAGAATATCAGTTTTTTAATTAGTCTTGAAAAAAGGGAAATAATAATGAAAAAAGTACTTTTTATATAAGTTTTACTATATTTAATCCTGTAAATAGAAGCTTAGCAAGACGCTAACCTTATCATTGGCTGCTCTAATTACTAATTGACAGGCAACTAATACTTATGTAGCTAATGCGAATAAGGATTTAGTTTGTATAATAACCAGTGCCTTTATCGCAATTGCCCATCTAATTACTCATTACAAAGGTATATAACAAATCAGTAAGGGTAAGGATAACATTAAACTACAGATACTTGTAAAGCTATTTGTGATAGTTCTTATATAGAAAATAATACATACAATTTGTGCCAATAAACCTAATAATGTCCATTGTCTTTTGTTGGCTCCAGTTAAAACAGTCTTGGTACAATAGAAAGCATTTATTAAGTAGATGATCAAATTACCATGATTGTTTATCCTACTTATATTAAGCTAATAAATTCTTAAACAGGATAATAGCTCCAAGATCTGAGTATTCCAAACACTTTAACTACTTTATATTTCAAGAATTATCTAATAACCTTTTCTACTACTAATTTAGTTTAAGAATGGATTTTTGAAACCAATTTCTTTAGAAATATATAGTAAATTTAAAAAGGTTAATTAACAAAAAAGAGTTAATTTATTGATTTGGGTTCAAACCAGCAAGCAATAACGAGTTATGATGATTCTTCGAGCCTCTTATATTTTAGTCGAATTTACTTAAAAGACCAACCTGTTAACTTAGATGCATCTATCCTTTCCTTTTCATATGTAGGCTGTGCTTTAAAAATAATCAATTAGATAGTTCTTTGCTTTGGAAAAAACTAAAAACTGATTGCTAATTAGCTGAGTGTTCAAAATGGCACTTTAAATTTATAAGATGTTTAACAGACAGATTTATGTTAAAATTATGCTTTTAATTCTAATCCAATCATCCAAACCATATAAATTAATTAAATTTCTGTTTCTTAATTTTTAATAATTTAGTAGTAAAGTACGCAGTTAATATAAATTATGTATGATCAAGTGGGGGCAAAAATAGATTGTAAACTAAATGATCTCAAAGACTTTCCAACATAGCTGAGATTAGTTGATTAGTAGGCATCTTAATTGCTTTTCGCTGTAAATTACCTTACAAAGCTAGTTTTAATGGACTAAAATATTTAAGAAATTCTAAGAATTACTTTCTAATAAAATTAATTTACAGATATAGCTTTCTTTTAATATCCAAACACGAGCCCTATGACTCTTTATAAATTGATTACAATTCAAGCCTCGTCACAAAATATAATTACATATTCATTAAATTTAATTAATAAATCTTACACTTAATTAAATGCCTATCCTGCGATAATTACAAATCCCCTTAAATTTGTATCTTATGGTGATAAAATGATCTAATCGGATTAGCTTAAAGCTTTTCTAAATACTGATTAATTATTTATCGTAAATAACAACTTGTAATCAGTAAGCGCCGCAACCGATCTAGTGAATTACATAGTAATGCCTTACCAAAAAAAAGTAATAGGACACGTAGATAAGATTAATAAAATGGTATATTCAGAAAATACTCAATATCTTTTAACTTGCTCAAATGATGGTAGCATAATAGCATGGTATACATTAATCAGCTTGAATCCATTACAGATATATAAAATAACTTAAAATGGGTAAAAATGTAGAGATATTTTAATTTATTAGGATTAATGGGTTGTAGCCCTGTTTTCTCGCTAAATTTTAATATTTCAGATTAATAATGCCTTCATTAGCTATTCGTATCCTTTTTAGAATCCTGTGTCTGATGTTATCTAATTTATAGCGCAGTTCTCTTCAAGCATTCTTCTTTATTATGACTAATAATTTACTCTTTTGAATGGAGCAGATCTCTCATAAATATCAAAAGGATAGTATTTAGATAGATAAATCATATCAATCGTTGCTGTTACAAACTATTATTTAATAGTTCAAAATGGTAGTAATTCATTGTAAATGTATCTATTCGATCCTAGCTAAAATTACTAGTTCAATAAAGTCTAATCATAAAATTATCAAAGCATCTATGGTGATTTTTCAATTATTTAAATTGATAATAACTAACCAAATAACTTTGAGGTGATGCTTGGATGTAAAAAAGGAGCATTTGTAATTCTTGACAGTAAATTGACCTAAATATTTTATTAATCAATCAGCTAAGGATTCCCAACAAGTATTTAGAAATATCAAGATAACGATACTTATATCTTATTTTGCTATAGCACTGAATAAAATTAAATATATTTATTCTTTCATTACGCAGTTATTAGATCATAAAATAAAGGTTATTTATATTCCAGAAGTTATTCTCTTAAATTTAATGTTGGACTCTATCCAGATAAAGATTTTGTTGGCAATACTAATGTTAGCTACATGTTTCTAATGCCCTTTTCATATTTCACGCTTATACTAAAAGGGACATATCGCCCTTTAGACTAGTCTGTAGATTATGGCTACTTTGTTTATTTAATTGGAAATACTGTAACATCTTTTGCATCAAAAGATAATAGAAATACTTAGTACTATGGTAGTTAATCTGGATTGCTCAGCTTTGATAACTCAAATCTAAATAGCTTTTCTACTTTTAGTTTAAATCCTAACTTAAAAAGCGGTACTATATAAAGGGTAAAGACGAGTCCATTTTTCGAATCTATTTTTGTCATTCATAATGATATTGATGTTCACAATATTTATAACCAGCAGTATAGTTACACAATTAAATTTTCATCATAATATTCCTCAATCAAAGTAACAGATTTAGTCTTCTCTGAAAAAAATAACTTCTTATTAGCTTTTAAAAGCTAATAGATTATTGTTAAAAATTTCTAAACAAACGCTGTTTTCTCTTTTGATCAAACTTCTTAAATTAATGGAGCTATAATTGATGAAGCCAATCTAAAAATCTTTGTCTATGGAAGTGCTATGAGAGTCTTCAATTTTAATTTAACAGAATAAAGTACTATTACTTCTGAAAATATTTACAATTATCAACAATGTTTACTTACTTCTGATTTAATAATTTGCAAGGTAAACTCAAATATTTTATCCATAATTAATAAAAAAACATACGCAGTAATAGCAAATACCATAGTAATTGGTTTATCAAGTAAATTTTAAATTTATGTGGATGAAAATAACAAACAGATATTTCTAGCAGACACTCTCATTTAAGTTTTTGATTTTTCTGGAAATGTGATAGGATAAATAACAAATATCAATATTAGTATCCTAAACCTTTAAATATTTGGTAATAACATTGCTGTTTTAACATCTTCATGTAATTCTTTTTTTAATTAATTTAAATTTGAAGTTTATTATTTTTTATTAATTAATTTATTTATATCTAATTACTCAAAATAAAATAAAACTTTTTATAATTAATTAACAATATTTTGTATAAAATAGATATTTTTATCTTCTAGAGATTATAGTTAACTTTGATAGTATACTTCAAGCCTACTGGTGGTGGAAATTTATTAGGCTACTACTACATTGCGGATTACAACACTTTAGTATATTATGCTGATGAAATAAGGTATGGCTAAATATTTTATTTTAATTTATCAACATACTAAGATGACGGTTTTACAATCAGTGCATATTTAGAGCTAGGCATAGGAATCGTTGTTTCTTTATTTTATGATTCTATAAATTCTCGTCTAAATTATTTAGACACTGTGGGTGTATTGTATAGCGTTAACTTTCTTTCTTAGAGATCATTTTATAATATAATAAATGTGTATGATTTCAAGACTGTTGGCTCTCCTGCAGGTATGACTGTAGATTAAGCTTTTAATAATCTATTTATCTTTAATCAAAATATTATTGTGCAGCTAAATTATAATTTAATATAGAAATTTTAGATTGTTTAAAACAATAAAGTAGAATAGTTTTACTTTAAGTACTAGAATTAGAACCCAAATCAACCAACTTCAACAACTTATTACGTTTTTGACTAAAGTAATGTCTTATATTCTTACAAAGATTTTTCTTAAACTTACTTGACTTATTTCACAAACCCAATAAGAAATGTATTTTAAATAGACATTTATTAATTAATCCTATTTATCTTTGATGATTAAATTCTTATTTACACTTATGATTAAGTACAGACTAATTAAATATTTTCATCAAATTATATTGCTTAAATAAAAAACCCAAAAGCTAGAATATTTTTAACAAATGAGTTGCTTCTCACTACAGAAAAGCAATTAATTCACATTAATTATTCGTTTTATAAGGATGGAACTAATAACTGGAAAAAGAAAATTATCGATTATAATCAAAATAACGAATATCTGAGAAATCACATCTCTTTTGGACCTCCTACGTAATAGAAAGTATTCATCAGTTTTAGTTCTGGTAGAGTTATTTATTATGATCAATTTACTACTATCTCACAGGAAATTATTGCACCTTGGCAGCCATAAGGGAATGTTATTAATAACTACGTGAAATTATTTTACAAAACTAGCACTTACTTAATTTTAGCTTATCGCTACAACATAATATCTTTAATAAACTTATAAGGTTTATAAGTTCTTCAATAATTAGATACGACAACTTTAAATTCACAATAAAGCAATCAAATTAACGCAATTTTCGCTGATGAGACTTATGGTTAATGCTTTATCTCATTCATGTACGAGAAATTAATCTACGTACTTGACCTAAAAAGTTTTTCCTTTTTATAATACCTGTCTTTCCCTAATAATTAATACAATAGATTTACAAGTACTGATCAGTATATTTTAGTATTTTCTAATTCTTAAATAAATTTATTCTAAAGAGGAACGCTTAAATACATCAACTAAATTAAAAAGATTAACTCTTCGATTTAAATAACTACTTTAACAATAATAAATCAAAACATAATAATTATTTGCATGAATACCCAGCTGGAAATTTATCTAATTAATTCTGATAAATCGATAACATAAATTGATTCTACTCCAATCTCAAATTCTGAAATAATTGATGCTTATCTGCAACAAAACGATAGTAACACAATGAGAATTGTGGGTATATCAGATAACGGTATTTTTGATAAAATAATTAACACTTAATTATATATTTAGTCAACTTAAAAATCAGTCACAACTTCATAATCTACCTAATATACATGCTATTCATCTCTTAGTATGGTTGATAGAATTAAAGGCTAAAATATATTTTCATACCTCTACAACAACAATATTCTAAAAATGTAATACAGGATTATAGCAAACCAAGGGAATATTCTGAAATCTTTAAATTTTATAAACGATTAAAGTATATAAGTAATACTTTCACCAGACTCTTCCAATCAAAATAATACTCTCTATTTAAAATATGACTCACTTTAATAAGTTTAAAGAACTAGCATTTATTTTTCAAACTTTTCCTTCATACTTACCTAGAACAACTAAAATTATACTTTCTCTAATATAACTCAGTAAGTAAAATGGTAGAGTATTTAAATAAAAGAATAAAATTTAACTGGAGTGTAAATCATATTCAATAATTTGTCAAATGTAACAATATCCAATTTACTAATACAAAATATTTAGTATAACCTTGACTTATAAAATAAACCAGATAGCGTTAGGAATCAAACTCTTATTTAATTCATAGATTGTGTTAATGTTTTTATTAGTAACTTGACAATAATAAATTCTAAAATATTAAATCAATCTCTATTGATAGGTTTTGATAGAGTTTAAAATATTTACATAAATAATCTATAGATTATTTAGAATGAATTTAATTAGTTATTCTATTTCAACAAAGGTTAATAATTACAAATCTAACAGATAACTATTAATTAAAATTATATATCTAATAGAATACCATATCAAAATTAAATTCTTTAATTGTATGATCAAGCTTTGAAACAATAAGAATAATATTTATTTACTATAGTTGGATTCTATGATACAATGATATCTCAAATAGCTATGACTTCCAACAATAATGTTTTATTTTTATTTTATGTAAATAGCTATTCTAGTGATACAGAATAAGTGATTTTATACGAAGACTAAATAACAATTTCAGATGGTGAGTTTATATAAAACAATATATCTAAAGATAATTAACTTCTTCTTTCCAAATAAGTTAATTAGCCCATATTCAATATTTAAGCAACAAATCTTAACATAGTTGGTGTTAACTATAATTCAAATTAAGGGAATATCTTTATTCAAAATTCTAAGATAGTCAATATTTAAAATTCAAACTTTGAATCAAATACATCAATAGATGGAGGAGCATTTATTTTTAGCACTATATAAGAATCTGTAAACATAATTAATACAACATTTAGAAAAAATACTGCCTTAGGTTCTGGTGGTGCTCTTTATCTTTACCAAACTAGTAATTTAATTTTAGATGAAAAATCCATAATAGAAAATAATATAGCTCAAATTGGAGGAGGCATAAGGGTTATTTTGACTACAGGTGATCCATTTTAAGTTATAAACTATCAAGCTAGAATAAAAAATAATATTGGCATTATTTTTGGAAAAAATATTGGTATTTATCCTGTTAGAGCAATATTAGATACTAAATCTAAAAATTAGAGAAATTTATAGACAAGTGATAGAAATAATTAATTAGCTAGTGGCTTTTAAAATAATAATAAATACTTCTAAAATCATGTTAGAAATCTTTAAAATGAAGATAATTTATACATTTTTTCTTTTAACAGTGGAGACTATTTGTATTTATCAGTTTAATTGGTTGATCAGTATGACTAAATTGTAAGCTTTAAAGTAAGTTAGCTTAACTAAGAATAATATGCTTAGAGCGTATAATAAGAAATAAAATCTTACTAAATATAAATTTTTGTAGATAACCCTTTAAATACATAAGTTAGCGGGTAGACTTTGCTAAATTATAATTAATTCTTAGAGAATAGTTAAGCTTTTACTTTTACTTCTTTGAAGGTCAGTGCATAACCTAAATCAAATAGAATACTTAAATTACTTTTAACAACTAACTCTTTTTCCTAATCACATATAAACTAAAATATAACAATTGATTTCCGTTAATGCAACTAAGGAGAAATATTTAAAGATTTGACAAGTACAATTACTACTTGTGAAATTTGCTAGAGTGGCTTTTATTCTTTGGCAGACCCAAATAAACCAAATATTGCTTAGAGTTTAAGTTGTTTATAATGTCCATCAATGGCATCATAATGTCAAGGTGACTAAATAGTTCTTAGGGATGGATATTGGAGATAAAGCAACAAAACTGATGATATATTTAGTTGCAACTAAATAATATAAACACTAACTTGTAAAGAAAGTGATTTATCAAGTAAAGAAGGATGTATATAGGGTTTTTCTGGACCCTTATGTTAATTTTGTGATGAGAGTGGAAAATTATGGGGAAATAGATATACATTCAGTATATCTGATTAACTATGCTAACCATGTGAATAACAATCTGTATACATTTCATTAATCCTATTTTTAAGTAATTATTTTTTTAATTTAATAATTTTTATTATTTTTATTATTAATCTTAATAATAAGTTAACAAATTAAAGTAGATAAAAATAAATTTATTGAAATTAAAAAATAGGTATTTTGTTACTAATATATTTAGTAGCAAATATTTTGATGTTTATGAATAATTACGTTTATCATTCTACGTGCACTTATCTAAGGTAATTATAGATAATTCCAATTTTTGTCAGCTGTATGAAAGATAAGTCCACTTAATATATGAAGACTTTAATCAATTATCTCTAGATTACATCAGTATTATTTTAGCTAACTATGCATTCGGATTTTACTACTCTAGTTAATTCTACAAGCTATTTAGGATCTCCTTCAACAAATATACTTTCAAATTCTCACTGTGTTTATCCAAGTTATTATATAGAAAAATATGGAACGGTTAAGATCAAATTGTTTTTCACTTCTATTTATCCACTTTTTTTCCTTTTTATAATAGTGGCAGGTCTCTTTTTATGTTAAAAATTAAAAATTTTAGGAATAACATAATATCACAACTATGCAGCCATAACGATTCTCTATACTTTTTTTTAGCCAAGTCTAGTTAAATTTTTTACACTAGCAATTTCTTGTAGATCTATTGGCGAAAACTCATACGTTTCATTGAATTTCTAAATTTAATGTAACGATGAATCATATAGAAATTTTATAAATTTGTTTATAGTACCTTATATAGTTATCCTTTTTATAACCCCAATTTATATAACTTTTTTACTGTTTAAACACAAGAATCATTTAAATTACTGCACAACAAAGTATAAGCTAGGATATTTTTACCTTGACTATAAGCCAAAATATTATTTCTGGGAAATAACTAAAATATATGGTAAAACTTTTGTGATAGCTTTTTATACCTGGTATAATCAAGTAGATCAAAGCTTTTCGTATTAGGTAGTATCATTATTTATTTGCTTTACTATAATAGCTAATTCTATATTTAAGCCCTTCCTGGTTAAGCAGATTGAAATATTAGATTCTTTATCAAGGGTTTTAATATTAATAAATATAATATTGCAATAACTCAGTTAAATCTATTCTTATAACATCTTTACAATACTATAATACACAATCCACATTATATTTGTTTTTGGTGTTTTTTTAATTATATTGCGTATAAAACTAAGCAACATGGTTGTGCTTTTGAATTTTATAAAAAAATATGTGCATAAAGATATAATTAATATCTTCTTCGAAAAAAACACTAACTAAATGTAGGTTTACAAAAATTGGAAAAATATAAAAAAGAACATTACTTATTTAATAAAAAATTAAGCATAGAAAGTTTAATTGCTATGTGACACTAATACCAGTAAAGTAATGACATCACGAAGTAAAAAATTCTTATTCTTTCTTGAAGATAATAATATATTTAAAAATGAATAAAAAATAGATAATAAAACCCTACTACTTACTTAGAATGTTAAATGTACACATTAAGATTCGACTGCTGTACCATAACAGGGCTAATTAGCACCTATTTATAAAAGCTATTTAGATAATACAAGTGTTTTTACAAGTCAGGTGCTAAAATGTAATTTTTTTATATATAGATTGAAATTAAAATTTATTTTTAAATAGAAGGATAATCTTAGATATAAACGCCTGGTATTATAAAAAATTGTACTATTTTTAAATAATACAGCGAATCAGACTAAGTTACAGATAATAGATACTAAGATGAAATATTGGAGAATATTGATGTAAATAACAAGATTTAAAATATTGTAGAAAGTGTAAATGATTTAGATAATATCTAATAATATGAGGAGAACCCTAATTAAAATGTTAATGATTTAAAAAATAATATTGATTTTAAGACAATTATGAAATTAAACAAATACTGATAAATAAATAAGTATTTTCTATTTTAGTTTGATTATATATTTTTAAATTAAACAAAGAATATTGTTTTAATTTCTTTAAATTTTATGTTTTAAAATATATTACTATGTTAGTATAAGAAATTTAATTATTCATTAAAAATAAGAAATTAAAGAGTAAACACTATATTCTTGAATACAATTAAATTATAAAAGTTATAAATAAATTAGTTTAAAAGAAAATTAAAAGGAAGAAAGCAACTATAATTCATTAAAATATCCTAGAAATGAAGAATTAAATATATTTTTTACAATTATTACAGAGGCAAAGACAATTAGTAATAGTAAAAAAATAATTTCAAAGCTATATTACAAATTTATTAAAATATGAGGTAATTATTTAAATTACATAAAATTAATATAATAAAAATAAATTCTATGGCTTAGATAATGTAAATTATTCAAACAAATCCATTTAAAATATTTATTTTTTTTAAATATCAAATATTCAGTATTAAAGAATATACCAAGAATATTGATTTTAAAAATTAAATGCCTTTAAAAGGATAATATCTGGCAAATATAATTATAAATATTCTAATAAATTCAAATTATGCTTCTCAAACTAAATAAAAATTTCATAAATTTTAAGCAACATAAATTATGATAAGTTTTTACAAATTAGAAACGAAAATATATTTCAGGTATTTGGGAATTCTATCTTCATCAAAAATTAATTATTTAAAAAATAAAATTTACATACAAAAATAATAAGAAATATTTTCTTTCTTGATTTTTGGCAAAATGAAAATAAATTAATTTTCTCATTTATTACAGTAATGCTTATATATTCAATAGATAAGTTATTGAATTCTCATATAAAAGATTATTTTTTTTAAATATTAATATATCTAATTTACATTTGATCTTATATCTATTTAATAGTGGGATATGATAGAAGTCAAATTAAAATATGGTTTTAAATGAGGATTAATCAGTTTTTATCAAAAAAAAGTTTTAGGGTAGAAAAGTAAATAGTTGTTTAAAGCATTTTTTAATATCAATTTTTACTTAAATTAGTTTATTATAAAATTTAATATTCTAAAAAGAAATATTCTAATAAATTTGAAATCAAGCTTTAAACTAAATAGAATAAACCTTCACAAGCTAACATACAAATTTCATAAATATGAAACTACTTGAATAGATAAATCTTTACAATTTGGAATTGAGAGCATATTTATTTTAATAATTGAGAACTTCTATTACCTAAGCTAAAATTTCAATAAACTTTTCAATGATATAAATTATAGTATTCTTTATAATATTTGAACAAAATTAGAGTAATATTTGTTTGTTTAATATAAAAATACTAAACATCATATCTTATAAATAAGCTATTGAATTTTCATATCAAAAACAAATTTTTGTATATATTCACCTTTTTGAATTTCAATTTGCATTTTAAATATTTAAGAATATCATTATCCTAAACGTTTTAAATATATCAGAAAAATAAAAATGCCATCAAAATCTATGGATTAGAATGAATTTATAAAATAAATTAAATAATTTAAAAGATGTTAAAAGAATAATTAAATTATGCAGTTAATGACGATAAAAGTGATATCATCAACAAAAGTATTAGCTACAGAATTAGAATAAAAATTAATATTCTAATAAAATCAAACTAACTTTAAATTCTAAGAAATTTAGCTTCCAAAACTAAAATATGAATATTAAAAATACAAAAACAAAATCTAACAATATTTTGAAAATTACACAAAAAACATCATAACTAATTTGCTAAGACTTGTTTGAGTTTTTTAAATCAAATAAACTATAAAATATGACCACCGTAAGTATTGAGTATAAAAATCATCTTTTTTATTCTTACAAATAGCACTAAAAGAAATAATATTGCCCTCGAGGAGTATTGGTTGGTTGTGTAGGAACTGGAAAAACAACATTTTTTAATAAGATAACTAATTAAAATTAGTTTACCTCTGATGGAATATCTTCAGCTACAAGAAGCTCGTTTAGCTGTAACTCTGCATATGGAGATAGATTTATGATACTTGACACACCTGGAACATAAGCTGAATAAGATAAGCTTTTGCATGCATTGGCTTTGCGCTCAGCTTTAATTGAAGGATCTATAAATAGAATATTTTTGCTTGTAAAATTTGATAGGATTGGAGCTATGTTAAAAAATATGTAAGAATAATTGTTTGCTTTGTCAAAATGGGCTAATATTATTACTATTGTTGTCACCCACTGGGATAAAAATGATAATTATTAAAATAGAAAAGTTTTTAATGAATCTATATAAAGAATTCTAGAAAATGGATTTGATTTAGAAAATTCATTTATATTTGTTGGAGAATAATCTGATCCATAGCAGTTATGCTAAGCTGTTTATAGAAGCTTAAACTAAAATGATGCTATTAATTTAGAAATAGGTTTTAAATAATTTAAATTTAAATTTGATATTTATGAAAATATTTCTAAGTACATACTTGAATAGAAAGAATTATTTAAAATTGTTGAACAAAATATCTTAGAATCAATGGCTTAATACAAGGAAGATGATAAAGATGAGTTTTTGCACGCTTGTATTGCAAATATATCAGAAATAGGAAGAGAAATAATTGAAGAATTCGAAAAAAAGCATGGAAAAAATATGAATGTAATTCAATGTTATACGCACTATTTAGAGTTGAAATAACATTTCATCCCTATAGTTGAAAATATACGTAAGGTTGCTTCTCAAAGTATGTCTTACAGTTTGTTAGATCTAAAAGATCCTAGAAATAAATTCAAAAAATGCCCACACTGTGGAATAATATGGCTTAAAGTAGAGGGATGTAATGGAAATACAACTTGTGGTAATAGAGTTTTCGGAAAAGATATTTATTTAAATAGTAAGTATTTTATGAAATATTTATATGACTTTAGAGCATTAAAATGGATTAAACAAACATTTAACAAATCGAATCTTGGAAATTATGAATAGATTGGTAATGGAGTAGGATGTGGAAAAGTTATAAACTGGGAAACTGCACCTATAATTAGTAATGAATTTCTTAAATAACTTAAAGATGTTGGAATAGATGATATAATGGTTGATCATAAGGAAACATAATATGCATCTTTCAATTAAAATCTTTAAATCTAAAGTCAAATAATAAAGGTAATATAACTATGAATATCTAAAAAACTTGTTTTTTTAGCAGATTGAATGTCTATTTGTTAATAAATAATTTCTATTTTAAATATATTTCTTTTTTTTGTTGAATTAATTTTACCATTCTAACATTCTTTCAAAAATATTAATTTTTATAGGCTATTGCCATTATTTTTACTTAAATATGGCTTTTTTGATATTATAAACTAATAATATACTAGAAAGTAAATTATGGAATATATTAATCAAAGAGAAAATTCTTTTTTATCTATTACATCACTATTACCTTAATATAATATACTGTTTTCAATAAATTCAAAAATTTACTCAAATTAAATATCTGTTTTTTGTATATATTCATGTTTTCTACTTCTAGATACTTTCAATATAAATAAATATGGTTTATAACTTTTTATTTTTCTAATGCTTTTCTATATTATTCAAATAAAAAATTACAAAATTAGATTTCTATTCAATTTTTAGGAAACTATTTCAACTCTAAAAGAAACACCCACCCATTATTAACAAAGTTAACTATTTAAAAAGTCAAAAAGAAATTTGTTTTCTCATATATTTTTCTAAAATTAAAATTAATATTATGTTTTAAATAAAATAAAATAAAATTATCATCAAATATTTTCAATTTAAAATAAATATTTTCAACTTAAAACGAGGTATTAAATAGGTTAGACAAGAAAAGTAAAATATAAAAACAAATTTCGCACAATCAACTGAAACTTTTATTTTTTGTGGAACTGATATATTTTAAAAAAATAATAAATTTACCAAAAAGAATAAATATAATTCGTAAATTATATTGATGAACAACAGTAAGAATATATTCTAATATTGACCTTCTTTATATTCTAATAAATTTAAAACAAATTTAATACATTCCTTTATATACTAACAAAAAAAGCAAAATTAATATTTTAAAAGTAAATATTTAATATTGATATGTATAAATAAAGTAATAATTTTTAAATTTAATACTTAGAATTAAGTTGAATAACTTGCTAATTGTAAACTGTTTTAATTATTAATTTAAAAAAGTGTAAATTAGCTATATTTAATTTAATCTCTAAATAAAAAATATCTAAAAAATTTACCATTAATCAATAAATAAAATGTAAATTTTTTCACTCTATTTGAATGGATGAGATGGAAGATTTAAAATTTAAAAAATGTAGATATCTAGAAATTTAAAATAAATATTAAAAAGCACCTTTATTAAACTGACTAAAAAGCATAATTAAAAATAGAAAAATTAAAAATGCTAATTAAATACATATAATAAATAATTATATATACATTATTTACAAATAAAATAGTTAAAAATTTATCATAAACGCTAGTAGTAGTATATTCATAAAAATCTCTTTGATAATAAAAAATAAATTCTAAAAAGCAAATAAAATATTCTAATAATGTTAAGTACTTTAAATTCTAATATTCTAAATATAAATTATGAAGAAATTTCAAATAAATATAAATAATCTCAAAATAAATAAAAAAAAATCAGATCAACTTCGAGTAACAATGTTTGATAATATCTATTAGAAACATTTATTTTTTACTAACCCACAAAGGAAAATATAACAAAATTGCCCATTTGGAATTTTGATTGGAAGCGAAGGTACTGGTAAAACAGCATTATTTAAGTAATTAGTCAACAAAAACTATATTGATCAAGATATTATATTTTCTGAACCTCAAAATTTCTTTAGCACTCTATCTACTAATGAAAACAAATTTAGGATTCTTGATACATTAGGAACATGTGATGAAAATTTAAAGACTATGAATGCTTTGAATTTAAAATTAGCTTCTATAGAAGGACCCGTAAACAGAATTTTCTTATTGATAAAATATGAAAGATTAGGGCCTATGCAAAAAAAATTTTCTGAATAAATGTTTTATTTGTAAAATGATTGGAAAAATCTCATAACTATTGTGATTACTCATTGGGATAGAGAAGATACTCCAGAAAACAGAAATAATTATGAAGAGATTAAAGCAAGACTAACTGATAACGATTGTAGTTAATAATACCCATTTATTTTTATAGGAAAAGGGTCAAATAAATAGTAATTATGTGAGGCTTTTTACAATAATATGTGCTAAAATGACCCAGTTCACTTACAAATAGATTGTTTTTAAATCTAGCTTTCTTTAAATGAAAACAAAAAGGTATTCATAAATCAACAGAAAGAAGAATTTAAATAAATAGCAGATTCTGTTTTTAAAAAAATTACCAATCATAATTATAATGATAAAATGAAGCTACTTTAAGATTTTAAATAAAAAATTTCTATTGAAACATAAGATTTAATTCATAATTTTTTTTCCGCATACAGAAAAGAAACTACTTAAATTGAAATAAATCTTTACTATTTGGAAATAAAGAAATATTTAATAGAAGTATTTGAAAACACTTATGAAAACTCTTTTAACGAATTTCAAAATATTCCCAATAAAAAGAAACAATGTTTTATTTGTTTAATTTTTAATAAAGTTAAACGCTTTTTTCGTATAAATTCATGATACTCTTCATATTTTGTATATAAATTATTGAATTTTCGTATAAATTTTCTAAAAATCAAAAATGAGTGTTTATATAAATGGGAGTTAATTGATAAGAAAATCCGCAAACTCACCTTAACATATATTATTCTTACTTATTAATTAATTCTAAAAAAGTAATTATTAAAAAGTATTTTATAAATAATTGTTTTAAATTAATGAATCTCTAATCAAAATAAATATTCTAATTAATTTATTGATCTTAAAAAAAGCAATTATTAAAAAAAGTATTTTATTTTTATTTATTTTAAATAAATTAGTATGTAATCAAAATAAATATTCTATGATCACAAATATTCTATTTAATTAATAGATCTTAAAAAGATAATTATTCAAAAGTATTTTATCCATAATTATTTTGATCAGTGAGTTTGTAAAAAAATTAATATTCTATGATTATAAATATTCTAATTAATCCAAATCAAGAATTAAGATCCATAAAATCAAGTAAAATAAACTAAAATATAAATTTCATAAATATGGTGCTATTCAAATTGTGATAAATCTTTACTGTTTTAAAATGTATATATTTTTAGTTGGAGCATTTGAGTAAATTTATCTGATTTATCAACAATATTTCAAAAGATTAAAATTTTTGACAATAGTGAGAAATATATATAGTTTTTAGACTAAAATCAAAGAAGTATTTTGCTCTTTATCATAATGAAAGCTATGAATATTCGTTCAAAAATTTATTGAATTTTCATATCTAAGAACAAATTATTTTATCATTTTTTAATATTGTCTCTAATATATAAATTAAAAAGATTTAAAACAGATATTAATGCACTCCATATTAAACTAACTAACTAGCAAATTAAATTAGAAAAAACATTTTAATCAATTTACTACCCATAGCTGTTAAATATGATTGGAAAAGCTATTTAATATCATAAATAAAGAATATTTTACAATATTGAATAATAATATTTGGAGACTTCTATTTGCTAAAATTAAAAATTTTAAATACATAAAATCTTAATTAATTAAATTTCTTAAAATTTTTTTATTAAATTTAGGTTATAATCAAAATCAAAAATATAATAATTTATTTAAATTAAAAATATAATTACCAAGTAACATAAAATAAATATTTATTAGTTTGATTCATATAAAAATAAGTTGAAGTTTTTATTTAGCCTTTTTCAATTTTTTTCAACCTTAAGATCAACTAAAGTACCAATTTTTTTTAGCATTTCTTTTAAAATTGCTATTTAATCACGATTTATAGTTTCCCTTAATTTGTTTAGTATATAATTAAACAGAAAATAAAAAATCAACTTACTTAAAATACAGTTTAATCACAAATAAACTGCTATTAGCAAGCTATTTTGCCATGTCAAACACTCCTTAATTATCTATACATCTAAATTATCTAATCAAATTAAGTCAAGTTAATAAAATTCATGAATTTAATTTGAAATAAAAATAATATTTATCATAATTTTTTAATCTTTAAAAATATTTATTTTATTTACCTTGGTAAAAATTAAACACTTCTTCTACTCTAATACCTGGAACGAAAACTTTGATTATTCGTAAACTCATATCTAATATTTTGATTTATATAACTTATACTTTTATACAAATTGATACAAAATTAATTACCCCATAGGTATTATAAATCCTAAATGAACAGCTAATACTTTTAGACTTTTAGCATTAGTCAATTGTTGAAATAAGATAGAAGCTCCTTCTTAGTTAATAGGTTATTAGCTTTATTTTTATTTTGATAGTAAATATTTATTATGATTCTGCAATTTGCAAAAACATAACTTAAATGTATAAAGTAAAAAGGCATGTTTAAATAGAAAAGTGAGAGCAAGTAAGCAAGTAGCATACATATATGTATGAAGCAATCATATTATACTCTATAAAGTATAATATAAAAATAAAATTATTTAATTTTAAATATGATTTCTTTCAATTTTAAGTATCTATTAAGTGTTTTTTCATAATTTATGTGATTAAAAACAAAAAATTTAGGTAAAACTAAATAAAATTTATATTAAATCATTTTGAAAATCAATAATTAAAAAAAGTCTAAAAACTGTTATTTGCTCAAAAAAATTTTTACACATCTACTCCTCAACACCTTCTATGATTTATATTATAATTTTTACTTTAACTTTATTTCTAAATTTTTTAATCTATAACAATTTGAAAGACTTTTTCCTAATTAAATTGCTCCCATATCTCCTATTCTGTTATATCTATTATTTAAATAAATATTTTTCTTTCATATTAAGTAAAATATTTATCTTAAAAAACAAAAATATTAGGATATTTAAAAAATAATATTAACTCATGATCTTATCCTGATAAATCAACAAATAACCTTTCTAAACTTCTACATTTACTCAATCCAATACCGAATCCATAACATGCTTAATCTCCAATATTATTATATCTTTTTAAAAATAGTAAAAATTTAAAACATATCTAAAAATTAAAAGTATTTCATTTAAAATAATAATTGAAAAGTTCAATAAATAATTTTGTTTATTTACTATTAAATCTATAAAATAAAAACCATAATTTAAAAATATCTAATATTTAGTTAAAAAATTTAATTTTTTTTATTTAGCTAAATATTATATTTTGTTTACTTCTTTAAAATATGTAATTTATAATTTAATTTTGCTTTTAAGCTCAAATAATTATTTAGTTAGTAAAATAGAAATATGTCTTACGAATTCAATTATATATTTTTACTAAAGATTTAAGATAGATTATAGTTTAAAAATAAATGAATATAAATTAGTTTCTATAAATTTTACTTTTTATCTTTTTATAAAAATGAAATAAAATAAATTATGGTTTTACTTTAAATAAAGCTTCAGATGAATCAGTTGAGAGCACTCACCAATTCCTTCAGCTAATCCTATAGCACCTTTGTCTAATAAACTGTTGTTTCTTGAAATTTATAATTTAAATTTTTTAATTGAGGATTTAAAGATAACAAAAAAATTACTTTAAATTAAAAATTAACTACTATAAATTTGAGCAATTTTTTAATTATTTAACAAGATTGATAGCACCATTTGATCCTATTGTATTATATCTAATGAAAATAAAATTTTAACATTAATTAGATTCATTCAAAGTTGATCAATATCAATAAAAAATTTAAATATGAAAATAAAACCTTAAATTTATTTCTAAATGCTACAATTTTTAAAAATTTGCTAATCCTTATCCCAACCCATTTGCTCCTATTTCAGAAATATAATTAAACCTGTTTAGTTTTTAAAAAATTAATAAAAAAAAACTTAGAAAAGAGAATATCCAAAAAAAATATTTTAAAAAATCTAAAACTTATTAAAGACTTAAAATAAATTTATTATGTTACCCATAGGAATCACTAGATAATATGATAATTAAATTTCTGAGATTTTTGCATTGAGTTAAAGATTAACTTATAAAAATTGCTCCTTCCTATCCAATACAGTTAGAACTATTATAAGTAATAAATTATTTTTATATGTTAATTTTAAAATTTTGAAACATCCATGTAATTTGATAAAATGATAAATTAGCTTTAAAAACCGAAGTGTGTAGTTTAAGTTTTAAAAGTAAAAATTTAATTTTAATTTATTTAAAATGGAATAATTTTGTATATTACTTTAAATCTAACTTTAACATTTCTAGACTTTTATATTTTTCTATTTATTTCGCTAAAATCTAAGCTTGGTTGGCATCATAATTTCTTCCTCTAAAATTAAAAATAATATTTAATTTTATTTAAAAAAGATATTTTTTAAAAGATTTTTAAAAATTGATTATAATTTTTTTAGATTAAATTATAAATATACTTACTTAAAGTTCAAGGATAGTTCTTAACAGTCAAAATAATTAGAATTTATAAACTTTTTTTATTTAAATAATAGAATTCAATATATAATTGACTAAAATAATTGTATTACATCTTATAGACTTTTGATATTAATATTTTTAGATGACATTTTTTTATAATATCTTATTTAGTGTGTAGATAGACTTTGAATATTGTGAATTCTTCTTTTATATAAATTGTGAGAATAAACAATTTCTAAAAAGTATTTCAATTTTGTTAGTATTAAATTTTGTATTAAATAATCATTCCTTATCTAAATTATTTAAATTTACTTATTCAATCAATATAAAATATTTTTTTATGAAAAACTTTATTATTTAATTTATTTTCTAAAAATTTTGATAAAATCTTTTATTCTTTCTTCATTAATTTAATCAAAAGTAAGATTTAAAAAATATTAAATGTTAATAAAATAGAAAATATGTTCTTAAAAAATGTTTGTAAAATAATACTTTATCTTAAACATCATTGATTGTCTATTTCTAATATCAAACAATTTAATTTAAACTATATATCCAAAAACAATATTAAAATACTTTTTTAATAATAAATTAAATTATTGATAAATAAATAGTTTTTAGATTAAAAAATAATTTTATCTATTTTAGTTAAATAAAGCAATTAGAATATTAAAGATAAAAAAATTAAGATTCTTTATGATGAAGCCAATTAAATTTTTTTGTGGGTTATTTAACTTTGAGTTAAATATGTTCAAAAAATTAATTTTTTAAATAAAGAAAGCTTTATTTTATAAGAATATCAAATGAAAAATGATTACACAGAAATAATATTTTAAATGTTTTTTTTTCAAAAGAGATTATAATTATTTTGAGATATTAAAGAGTAGATTTAATCAAATTGCAGTTCTGTCAGAATATATTTAAACTCCCGCAAAAATTTCTTCAAATTAAATAAATTTTGCATGTATCTCATTTATTAAAAATCAGGGTCAATTAATATTAACAATTATTTTACTAGTTTTACATTATACAATCTGCTTTTATAAGAAAATAGAATTAAGTCTTAAAATAAAATTATTTTCTATTATATAATTCATTTTTCTGTATTTCTAAGTTATTGAAGTCTGCTTACTGAAATGCTGACTAACTAAAATGATTACAGAGTTATTAAATACATAAATAAATTTGGTGAGAATTGTGAACTGAGGCCAAGTGAAGAATAACTAAAAATTATTGCATCAGAATTAAGGCAAGATCAAAAAATTATAGCATGCGCTGGCTCCGGAAAAACTACAACATTAGTTGCTAGACTTAAGTATTTGATCGACCATGGAGTATCACCTGAAACTATAATCATAAGTACTTTCAATGTAGAAGCTGGACGAAATATTCAGAGTAGAGCAATAGAATTAATTGGAGAATAAGCTGCTAAAAAATTAGATATTGGAAATATTGATAAAATAGCTTTCCGTCTCTATTTTTAATATATAAAAAATAGCTAAAATGGCTAGAATAAGCAGTTTGGGCTTAGCGTTAAAGAATATTGTTATGAATTGTTTAAGTTTTTATAAACAAGAGATGGAATAAAATATGTTTTAGACAGATACAAGTATTTCTTTTTCGATGAATTTTAAGATGTCAATTAGCTGTAATATGATATATTAATGCTATTTAAAAAGCATGGATGTTTTTTAGTTGTTATAGGTAAATTATTTGTTAATATATATTTTAAAAATAGCTGATATATTATTGTTAAATAAGATTAAGCAAATAATATATTCTAAATAAATAAATAAAAGTATATATATACATATAATTATTATTTTATTTTAGGAGACGATGCTTAAAATATATATGGATGGAGAGATTCTCGTATCGATATAATATAAACGAGAATCGATGAGGATATTAAAAAATTTTAAGGAGCTCATATTAAAACCTATATGCTTTCTACTAACTATAGATGCTCAAAGCCTATTACTTTATTTTCGAATTCTATAATAGCTACTTCTAAAAATCTGATTTAAAAAAGCATGAGATATTTAGATAAAGAATAAGGTAAATACTATTTTTATATTAATTATCATAGGAATTAAAAGATTTTAATGCATTCAAAATAAATACAGGTGTGATAGAACTGAAACCATACTTGCAATGCTTTAAAGGACTCTACAATTAAAATGAAGAAATAATCTCTCAAATAAAAAATAAACTTAAAAGATACTAACTGAAAGATATAGCTATATTATGTTCAACAAATTAACCTCTTAAATTTTTTGAAGAAGCTCTTGAAAAGCATAATGAAAAAAGCTCTTTAAAACTTAATTACATGAGCATGATTGGCAGCAACTCCAGTATTTATGGGGGGAAAACTAACTAAAGTGAACTTTTAAAATAAGACAGAATAACCTTAAGCACCATACACAGAGCAAAAGGTTTAGAGTGGAAAGTGGTATTCTTCATTGGTGTGAATGACGAATTTTTTCCAAATAACTTCCTAAGAGATCCCTCGAACTCTCTTACGAGATTAGAAGAATGTAGAAGACTTTTTTATGTTGGAGCTACAAGAGCTATAAATGAGCTTTATTTTTCTATGGTCAAAAATAATAAATGCCATAAAGTAAGATCTAAAAGTCTTTAAAAATATTTAATTCTAAAAAAATAAATAAAGGTATGTAGATTTTTTAGTGGAATTAATGCAGACTTGTATGAAAGAGATATTGAAATTACAGATAATGATATGAAAATAGAAGAAGGTACCTTTTAATTTTATTTTGGTTTAATGATTTAAGATAAAAACTTTGAAAGCAAAAATAAAGTGAATTAAATTTAATATTGAATTTATAAAATTTGGGATATGTCTATACATTTAATGTTTTTTATCAAGAAAATATTAAAAAGGACTTTGAAAGAGATGTTTAAGTAACAAAAATTATTGAGCAGATGGACCATAGAGATTTAAGTGAAGCTGATTAATTTTTATAAAATGTAGAGGAATTAGAAATTCGTTAAATACATCCAAAAAGTCACATAAACGAATCAGAAATAAGAAATAATAACTTATTCGTAGACTTAGGTTTATATATTGACTTGTATTTTAGTTCTATTATTTTTTATTTTTAATTTATTTGTATTATAAAAATTAGACTAATTTAAAGAACTGTTGCTGAATAACTGCAGGCTGAAAATGGATATTCTTATGAATATGCTTAGATAGTTCTTTTTTCAATATTTTGGAGGTTAGATAAGGCTGATTTTATAGCAAAATATAGTACTTTTTTTAACAATAAAATGCTTGATCTCTCTGATATGGATGATGAAGAAGATTTTATTGAGGCTTTTAATTTATTCTATAGATTTGGAAAGGTTGACAGAATTCAGTAAAATGTAAAGCTGAATGTCTCTGAAATTTAAACTCTTAGTACTATTTATTAAATATTAAAAGAGTTTACTCAAAAATACAATATAGAATACAGGTAGGATATTCTATATATATTTTAGATTAATTTACTTTAATTTGTTTTTTAATTTCATATTTTAATATAAAAAAAGCTAAATCACACATCAAATGGAAGAATTAAATGCTATTGCTAAAGAGTATTTTCCCGAAGATTATAATAAAGAGCCTTACATGAATAGTTATAAAAAGTTTATGAATCCTTAATTGAAATGCAATAGCATTCTTTTTGATATTTATTAAGTGAGTAAATGTGGTCAGCTGTTTGACATGACAAGGAGAGTCCTTTATAGGAATGATTTTTAGACTCTGAACCCAAAAAACATTTAAGATAACTTAAGCAATTTTATTAAATATCTTTAATCTTTTAACTATGAGAAACTCAAAGTAAAATATGTTGTAACCCATGGCTTAAACTTAAAAGGAGAAATAGACCTGCTCGCAGATGATACAATCTATGAAATAAAAGCTTCTTAGTTTTAATCTATTTCAAAAGAGTATATACTCCAAGTAAATAAAACTATATTTTCATTTTTGTCATTCTTAATTTATTTTACTTTATATACTTTATATAGGTCCTAGCTTATGCAGCTTTGCTTAGAGTTGCACAAAATGTAGAAGTTAATCATATTGTATTTTATAACCCTTTGATTGGAAAGATTTATAAATATAATATCTCTGATTGGCATTTCGCTTAATAATACATAAAATTCTTAACAGATAAATCTCTACAACAAGCGAATTCTAAGAAAAAAGTATTAGAACAGAGTGAGGTTGAAGAAAAAAAGCAACTAGCAAATTTGAATCAAAACAAATCAAGTAACTCTCAATAAAATAGCAATTAAGAAAAGATCTAGGATTCAAATAGCTAAACTACTAATTTTAATGAAATTGGTGATTTAATTCAGTAAAAGCTTCAGGAGGAAAAGTTATAGTCGAAACCATTATTTAATGTAACCGAGTTTAGATAGCCATAAAATAGACCAAGATCTTTATTTACAAAATAATCTGCATAGATAAAATAATCAAATGAATAAAAAAGCAGCACAAGTTCTACTACGTCAGGATATAGAAATCAGGCTTCAGATTAGGGAGAAAATAAAAAACCAAAGAATGTCTATAGAGACTTTAAAAAATTTGTGAAGAATGAATAAATTGCATTATTAAAATAAAATATAAAGTAAACTAAAATAATTGTAGAAAGTGATTAAAGCTCTGAAAACGATGATATAGAAGAAGATTCTATTCATAATTTTAGATAAATTAGGAAACATTAAAAGACTTCTAATTCAAATTAATAATAAAATGTACTGCCTAAATCTACCCAGAATATTTTATCATAGCTTGATGATATTGAAGAAGTTTCTTCCAAATTTATATAAATAGATTGAGTGATTTAAAATTTTCGAGCTAAAAATCATATCGTATTTTTGCTCACTATCTTAAAATTTTTTGTAATAGAAAGTTAGAAATAAAAAATATAAATTTAAATTGTATATATAATTTTGTCAATAAAATCAAATAGATCTTACCAATTATTATTTATTATTTTTTTAGCAATCCATATCATGTTATAAATTAAATAGATCCTCCTTTTCATATTATATTTTAATAAATATATATAATAAGCCATTTATCAAGTATTATTTAAAATCTTATAAAAAATCTATTTAGTATTTACAGTATTTATTATTAATAATAACATTAGGGTAAAACTAATTATTTATTTTATCTTTATAGATCGGATAAGAAGATAAATCAGTAAGCTCACTTTCTTTGTTAATTAATGCAAGGGTTCAAACTATATATTAAATGTAATTAAACTATTACGAATATGAAGTCATAAATTAATAATATATAATATCGTCATAATTTCTAAAAATGTATGCGTTCCTTTTTGTTTAATATTGAGTAAGCATTTATTAAATATTTAAAAAATTTGCGTAAATCAATTTTATGCAAAAATCTAAATTCTGCAAACAATTTTGAACATATTGAAAGTAATAAAAATTATTAATCCATTATATAATATGTTAATAATCATAATAAAAATTATTGATATCTAATATATAAAATTATCTATTAAAGTTAGTATTTTATTACAAAAAAGATTTCAAAGCTAAAAAAAGTATTTGTATTTTTTTTTTTGGTTTAAAGATTTTCAGGTAGTTATTTACATTTTTTTTCATTATTACTTTAGCATTTCATAATTATTTAAATTGATGATTTTTATTTAATCTATATAGGATTCAGAGTAAAAGCTAATTAAAAAAATTTAGTTAACAAAAAAGAATCAAAACTGAGTTTTTAAGATCATTCAAAAGTAAAATATTCAGTATTAATATTTTATTAGGTGGAATGAATCCTAATAAGCTCTTAATAGTATTTATACTACTTTAAAATATATTAAATGAAGTCAAATCATAGTAAAATAACTCTCTTATGAATAAAACTTAATCATAAAAACACAGAAATTTAGCTTCACAACTCCAACCAATTAGAGTCACTGTAGATTATAGCTAATTTGATTAGTTTTATGTAAGCTAATCAGATAGGGATTATGTCAGAAAAATATTTGGATTCTTTTAGAGCTTTGCAAGTAGCTTGATAAGTGTAGTACCGCGTTAATCTAATATTGCAAATAATGGTTTAATTTGGTGTGGATTGACTTTTATAGGGGCACATAACTCTATTTTTGGCTATCCAAACACAGATTTTTAAATCGTTGTATCAGCTACAAATAGCATATTTGTTTCTTCTAGAGTATCTTATAGTACAAATTTTTAATTTAACATAGTTTATTGATTTATTTATTTTAACAGATAATCTTTTGGTATTTAAAATGAAAATATTATTTTAAATACCTACTTTATTTTTGGAGAAATGTGGAGATTAGTTTTATGTTTAGCTTTAATATAAATAAAAGAAAGTTTGTTTTAAAAGATAATGATGATTAAATTTTCTTTTATTTGATTTCCATGAAATTAAGCTTAATCTAAAATATAATCGCTAATAGAATTCAATAGACAATTTTAATTAAAGAATATGACCAAATTAAAAAAACATTTACTTATTACTTAGATTATTATCATATGTATATATGCTTAATTCTTATTTAATTATTTTTTAAACAAAGATGTATGTAATTGGGACTAAAACCGTCCGATTTTGATGGAAGTAAGATACTTAATGAGTAAATTTCGTTAAAGTACTGTAGCAAATGATATAAACTAGCTTAAAAGAGCTTTTATGTATGAAGGACTATGGTCATAAAGTCAGTTAAAATATTGGAGAAATCCTGATACGGCTCCAATAGGAGATCTAACAAATAGAAAATATTATAATGTAAATACTGATTTGTATGTTTCTTAGCCTGCTAATGGAGGTGGCTTAAATTACTTTTTAAAAGGGCCTAATGTGCAAAAGCTTGTTAGATAGCATTTTAACTGTCCTACAGCAGTAGGTTTATAAGTACTCAACAAGGTATGCTATTAATTTTATTTTAGATATAGATTTAACATGTATTTAATTAAAACAGTCAGACCTACCTAATTTTTTACCCAATGATTTATTTAGCACTTACGCAGACTAAGCAGGAGATAATTTGGATAACTACATTTTTTCATAATTTGATGTTGCGATTCTAAAAGATATGGGTAACTATGAATAAATTAATGATAATATAGCAGATACAATATTATGGGGATAGAATATGGGATGTGATTTTTTAAATAATCGTTGTAATGATTTGATTAATTCTTCTATAAAATAAGATGGCAATCTATACTAGTGCAATCAGTTTTCAACAGGTAAATTTTAAGAAAGCTAATAAGTTGTTTAAAATCAAATAAACTCTGGTTAATGTCCTCAAATATTAGATTCAAATACTATAAGCTGTTTAAATGTTAACAATAACTCCTAAGCTAATTTATTTGGAGAAACATATGGTAGCTTCAGCAAATGTTATCAGTCTAACATTTTATAAAAGGGTAACTAAATTAATTCATAAAAATTCAATGTAGAATTTGTATTTATCAAATAATAGCTTCAACTGCACCAACTATAAATCCTCCTATAAGATGTCTTTATACTTAATGCGACATATCAAAAACTTACATAACAATCTCATTACCTTCAGGAGAATATTTTGTTTGCAAATAACCATATTAGATTTTAATTATAAATACTGATTCTTATTAAGGAACTATTACTTGTCCAACAAACTTCACATAATTTTGTTATGGCACTGCTGCCTGCCCAAATAATTGCAATCAAAATGGTTATTGCCAAAGTGTAATTAACTTTATTATCAAATTTAATTTGTAATAAATATGAATGAATACAAATTCATTTTAAATCATCAAATATCTCTCCAAAAAATAGAAATTAACTTTTATTTTATCGCTGAAACATTGCTAAAAAAATATTTTAACTCACCATAGAAATATGCTAAATTACTTTTTTTGATTTTTTATTATAAAAGAGTAGATTTTAATCAAGCTTAAACCCCCTTTTTTGAATCTAACTTTCACAAAATTAATTAATTTAATAAATTTTTAAAATTTAACATTTGTAAAATTAATTAAAAATTTTATTCACTTTTTAATAAATTTTGTTTGTCTAATAAATTGTAACATACTCAAAATATTAACCGTAAAAAGGGAATATGTGTTTGCAAAAATGGTTTTTCAGGAGATGATTGCTCAATTTAATGCCCACTTAATAATTGTACATGCTAGTCTCCTTGTGTAACTTGCAGAGGATCATCGACGTGGTGTGCTTCATGCCTAGCTGGATATAAATTAATAGCAGAAAAAGGTATCTGTTAGAAATAATGTGATAATTCTTGTTTATAATGTAATTTACCATTAGATCCTACTTCTTGTACTTCTTGTAATGACGGCTTTTACTTATATCAAGGATAATGCTTCTAGTGCTAGTTCCCTTGTTAAACTTGTAGCTAATCAAGAAACTAATGTTTAAGTTGTGTAGCTAATTACACTTTAGATCAAATTAAAAATGTTTGCAATCCTATTTGCTATGGCACTTGTAAAGAATGCATATAACCATTATAAAATAATTCATGTAAAGCATGCTTTGATTAATACTACTTATCTTAATAAGGTGAATGCTTGCCTTGCAGCTCATAATGTTTAAATTGTATTGGAAATTCTAACATTTGCACTAAATGTTATCCAGGGTATTTTCTAGATCCCATAACTTTTTAGTGTAATCCAACTTGTGCATAAAATTGCTTAACTTGTACAGAGCCCCTTTCTCCTTATCAATGCACTTCCTGTGATAAAGATTACTATTTAAGCAATAAATAATGCTTAAATTGCCTTTCTATTACAGATTTTACACAACCAATCCCTAAAGAATGTGATGGATTATTTTTATTTAATTCTGATTGTAATTCAAAATGCAAAGTTTGCTTAGCTACAGATATAAAATTTTGTTTAAGTTGCTCAGATTAAACTACTAGTGCACCTTACTGTGATTGCTCTTTAAATTCTATATTTTTAAATGGTTTATGTAGATCTTGCCCATCTTAATAGTTTTTTGATTTGACATCTTCAAGTTGCTTGAAATGCCATCCTTCATGCTAGTCCTGTTTTGGAATAAAATCTAACTAATGTTACTCTTGTTTTGTTTAGAATGCCATGGAATTTGATTCAAGTTCTAACTCATGCTTTTGTAGTGATAAAGATTCGGTTTTGATGATAGAAACATTGTAAAATTCCAAATAAACTGCGGTTTGCAAAGAAGGGATGGGAGTAACCTTTACAAGATTTTATCCAAATTATTAATCTCAATACTAAATGTTCTAAGCTACTTTTACTAAGAATCTTTTATAAAATATTTACAGCTCTAGTATTTTTTAATCATTTTAGTTTTATATTCCTGAAATTTAATCATCAAGCTACGAAATAAAGATTGATGCTATTTAAAATAATTAAATCTTATTTCAAATTTTTCCAAAAAAAAGTTTTCATGCAAACTAACTAATAATTACTGTTTAAAGCACAACAATGATTTCATCTGCAGATAACATTGTTTTAAAACCATCATTATTAAATAAAAGCTTTGCACTCTAAATTGGTCCCGTATTTATCGATAATAGCAGCTAGTCAGGTTCAAATAGTGGAGGAGTTAGTGATAAGCTTGATCAACTTGTGGGATTTATTAATTACAATGAAAAAGTTACAAATTCTATTAATTTTTTAAATTAGTTTTCTATATTTCTTCATTTAGTAAACACAATTTAACCTAGTGCGCTATTCATAACAATCAATACTAATTTACCTCCTATCTTTTATACGATATAGAGACTGATGGGGACCTTTGTATATTAAAATGTACCAGAGTAGAGCATTTACAGAGCAGATCCAAAAGATTGCAAGTTAAGTTATCTCACTATAAATTATTGTGATTTAGAAAATTAAAATCCTCAACCTTATGATTAATTCCAAAGATTAGGATTTAGCACAGGATTCTTTTTAAATATTCAAAATTATTTAAACTAAACAATAATAGGAGGATGCATATTCTTATTAACAAAATATCTATTGTAATTTTATAATGAAGATCTATCAAATTTGAAAGATTTAACAAAATAATAATATGAAAATCTCACAATTTAAGAAATTAAAAATAAAGCTACTACCTTATAATAATAATAGTAAATTTAAGAATTAAAAAGAAATAGTGGTGTTCCTTTTGGGTTTTCAAATAAAAAACTTTTTTTGATAATATAGTTTTTGTATTTAAAATCATTTGACTACTTTTATTCTACCTTCGAGGCTAATTTGTTAATTTTTTCTATTTCGGCCCATCTCTTTATGAGAGTAAATATTTTTGACTCAGAAATGCAATCAAATGCTCTTATTAGAATATCTACCTATATTTTTGTTATAAGCTTTGTTTTCTTAGCAATCTTAATAAATTAGGGATATATTTGTATTAATAAGTTTATTAATGCTGAGGAAATAACAGAAAACTTGAGTAATTAATTAAAAATGGATGCAGGGTACTTCTGTAAAAATTTTCATCTTTTAAATTTCTTAAAAAAATGGCTTGTTTGCTGCTTGCATGTAGAATTATATTATTACCCAAAGGTTTTAATTATAGCAGTAATAGTAATTTATTCTTTTGGAGCTCTTTTAGAATTTTTCTTCAGGCCTTTTCAAAAAACATATCAAAATATAGCCAGAATAGTTGGAGATTTAGCATTTGCTTTTGTATATTTTTGCACTCTCCGTACTCATTAAATTTACTTAATCTTGCAATTTTAGACAGAGTTAAATTAAAGTGATGTTAACTAATTTAGTTTATGGGGTTTAATTGCTAGTTTTTCTTTAATTGGGTATAATGGTTTATATTTGGTCCTGTATATCATGAATTTATCTGATATACTTTATTCTAAGCTCTGTAAAGATTTGTTTACTAAGTATCGTGAAATTAGCATAGATTTTGGAAAAACTACAAAATCTTCTACAAAATAAAAAAAGCTTGAGTAAAAACTAACCAATTCCTTAGCTCATAAAGACACTATTGAAAATAATAATGCAGCAATATTTGATTTGAATTGCTCTATCTATTCAAATTAACAATTTAATGATTAATATATTTTCAAAAAATCTGATAAAAATAAATAACACAATTAAGATATTAGTTTAAATAAATAATAAAATTATAATTAAAACATCAAGAAACCTTAAAAGATAAACAAGATAAAAATAAAAGTTGATAAATATGGAAATATTTACAATTCAAATTTAGAAAAATTTGGAATCCCACTTTAACCTCAAAGAGATCATTTAAGTAATGATCAGCTATGAATAAGTTTATAATTATTTAATATAACAAAAATAATAATAAAAAAATTAATATTTATATCTCAATAATCAATCAATTTGCAATAAATCCATAAAAAAATATTTTAATATTATTAAAAATTTTAATAAATTTAATTGTTTATAACATTTTTTTAAAAATTAATTTAATATTTTGTTAAATTTACTTTAAAACTGCATAATAATGATGATTTTTATTAATTTAAATTTTCATATCGTGTTGAAAACATTTAGTAAATATTTATAAATAAATAAATAAAATTAAGTTTATCTTAGTAAATAATGGTGAAATTTATTTGAATTTAATTAAATCTAATTTAAATCTAATTAAGTTTTTAAAATTTGAAAATATATTTAATCTTAATACGAAACGACTTTATAATTCATCCTAAATTTTTTTAAAAATTATAAATTTTCTTATCAGGAAAAATGAAAATTTGCTTAAAATTCAATAATTTACAATCAAATAATTATATTCACATTTTGGAATAACTAAGACAATAAATTTAAAATTATTTTTTATTTTTATGTTAATTTTATACAAAAAATATTATTCTATTTTTATTAAAATTAATTTCCTTAAGTTTAGCATTAGATTTATTTCCTCCTTGTTGAAATAAATTTAATATTTATTAAAATTCTTTTTTTGCTTTTTAAAAAAAATCTAAAGTTTTATTTTCTCTAAAAAATACCTCAACTAAAATTTCTTCTAATTTTAAATTAAAATAATTCTCAAATAAAAATTGTGATTGAATAACTGATTAATATGAATATTTCCAAAATAAAATAAAAGCAAAAATTTATATTAACTTTCTCAACTCAAAAGAGAGTATATTTTTATTTAATTTTATATATATATCTAAAATTCATGTTTTTTATAATAGTTGATTCATATTTTTAGAGCATAAATTAGATTTTAAAAAATAATTATTTACCAATTAGTGCTTTCTTATAATTGTTAGTATTTAAAAATCATATCTCGATTAGTATTTTTATATATTAATTTAAAAGCGTGTTTTGGAATATTATTTATTGAATTCACAATTAACCCCTACTTTTCATATAAAATTAAATATTTTTAATTTAACGTTTGTATTAGAATAAATTATATTTATCACTTACTCAATTACATGGGTGTAAGTTTTCATCTACCATTTTAAGATAATTCATTATTGATTGATGTTAAATATGATAATAAATTTTAAAATTTACTGCGCTTAAGTTACTTAGTTAAGCCTAAGATACAAAAATCTAATATTTCGTAATAATAAAAGTAAAATGAAAAACAATTACGTATTTTAATAATTAAATTAAATATGTTAGATTAATAATTTGATAACTATTACTTGGTAAATTTTTTTATTACTGATGAGCGAATATTTTTATTTATCTAATAAATAGCTAGTAGTAGTTGGAAGAGTCTATTTTATTTATTGTATTAATTCAAAGT
Source organism: Tetrahymena malaccensis 436 (assembly GCA_000231845.2). Lineage (NCBI taxonomy): Eukaryota > Ciliophora > Oligohymenophorea > Hymenostomatida > Tetrahymenidae > Tetrahymena > Tetrahymena malaccensis. The sequence continues at coordinate 22,202 of JH720091.1, read as the reverse complement.
TAACAAAACTATACTTACTCAATTTTAAATAGAGTTTGCAAAAAAGACACTTCTAAAATATATTGAAAAGATTACCACACTTTAATATTGTTTTAAGATAAGGATTTTTTAAATAAAAAAAATAATTTTTTGAATGATATTGGCACTTTTATTATCAGAAACAATCCTTAAGATTATTTATATTACGAAAAAATAGTGTAAACAATTTTAGATAAAATCCAAATTATTCGTTTAGATTCACATAAATATTCGTAGAATGATAAATTTTAAGTTCCATTAAAACTAATTAATTCATAATAAAATTTGGATATAGATATTAAGATGATGCATTATCAAGGTTAGGCAGATTTTTTAACTAAATTTTTTATAAAGGACCATGGAGAAAGGGATACATTTTTGGCAGAATAATAACTAATAAGAGTTAATAATAAAAATGGGGTTTCGCTTTGAATAAATGAAGCGAGTAAAAAGACTTAGTAGATTTCTAGCTTGAAGAGAAAGTGAAAATTCTTTTTCTGCAAAAATGATACAATTTTAGTTTATGAAATGTCGAAATATTACGACGTAAATTGCATATTAAATGCAAATCTGGCAATTTCAAAAGATATTATTTATTTAAAAGGAAAAAAATCAAAGATTAATAAATTAATTTATTTGCAATAAAATCATGTTGTCTAAAATCTAACAAATGGCTTTCTCTTCATTAAGAAAACTCCCCAAAAACCAAAATCAAGCTTAATTATTAGGTGAATACGCCATCGACTTCTTAAAGAACGGTAACCCCAGCCAAAAGGTTCTTGAAAGAGTCAAGCTTTTCCACACTGACTCCGTTTTTACTGGTATTTCAGCTCTTGCCCTCAAGACTAATGCCCCTTCTATTTTGAAGGCTGAAGCTTTGGAAAACGCCAGCGGTCTTGGTAACAAGGTAATACTACTTCTAAATTGATCATGCTTCTATCTCGACATTAAATTATTGATGAGACTAACAGTTGTATAAAATATACAAACTAAATAGTCTAAATTAATAACTTTTTTACTTAATCAAAAATTATTTAAATTCTAATCTATGATTTTATAAAAATTAGCCCAAGAAGGGTGTCTCCAGATGTTTTGGTTCTGACTAAAACGTCCCTGTTGAAAAGGCTGTCTGCGCCAACTCCTCTGCTGTTAGAGAAGTAATTAAAAAAAAAAATTTGCTGTTATTTTGTTTAGCTTATACACACATAATTAAACAGACCACCTTAGAAACTTCTAAGCAACAACATTTTAAGCCTTAAACAATCACTTAAAAATCTTATCATCTAATCTATTTTATGTAATAAATAGTGGGACTCCAACGGTACTGTCTTCGGTTACAACGAGACTCAACCTGTAAATACATTTTTTTTAATTAGATTTCGTTTAAGCTGGAAATTTCGTTTATAAGAAATTTTAACGATAAAAAATAAATCTATGCTGCTTTAATCTAAAACTTAATCTCTCTGATGAGTTTAAAGATCTAAATAAAGTTTAAAAAGATATATATAAATCTTAAGAAATTTCAGCTTAATCTATTAAAAGAATGAACAAACATTCAATTTATTTCTTCAATAAATAATCTTACTAATAATTATTTTTTATAACAAATAGACCAACAGAGCTGGTGAATTCGGTCACAACGATTTCTACCCTGCTGTCTTAGCTGCTGCTCACTAAAACGGTGCCATCAACGGTAAAACCGTCCTCAAGGCTATGGTCTTACAAGATGAAATCAGAGGTAGATTATGTGAAGCTTTCTCTTTGAAATCTTACAAGATTGATCACGTCGTTCACGGTGCTATTGCTACCATCTGTACCTATGGTGCTTTGATGGGTGCTACTCCTCTCTAAATGGAACATGCTATTGGTATGTTCTGTGCTCACTACATTCCTTTCAGAGCTATCAGAGCTGGTAAGCAATTATCTGACTCCAAGGGTGCCTCTGCTGCTATCTCTACTGAAGCTGCCCTCATGTGCATCAAGAGAGCTATGAACGGATTCATTGGTCCTAAGGATATTTTCAGAAACCCTGAAGCTATCTTCAGACTCAACGAACCCACCAATGGTGACTCTCCTTTCGATATCTTCGTTTCTGAAGGTGGTGATGACTTCGCTGTCATGGTAAAAAAAATATCTATGCTTTTTTATTTTTAGTTAGCATTAATAATTAGGAAAAATAGATTACATTTATCAAGCTATTTAGATCAAAGTACTAAAAATAGATATCAAAACAAATTTTGATTATTAAAAAAAGCCATGAATAAATAAATGAAACAATTTTGTATTTCAAATAAGCAACCTAATCTAAATTTTTAAAATATAGGGTATGCACTTCAAATTAGGTTTATATGAACATTAATCTGCTGGTGCCTTGGAAGGTCTCCAAAGATTGATCTATGAAAACAAGTTCTTAAAGCACAACGAATTCGATAGCATTTCTAAGATTAAGATTATTGCTTACGAACCTGCTTTCGGTATCATTGGTGATCCCGCCAAGAGAAAGTGCTAGACCAGACAATCTGCTGATCACTCCATGGTCTACATTGTTTCTACCATGTTGAGAAAGGCCATCCAAGATAAGACTTTCGTTGACTCTTTGAGCTCTTACAAGACTTTGGATGAAGTCTGGAAAAAACTCATTTTGTTACCTGACGACTACTCTCAAAAGGCTATTTTCGATCCCGTCACCAAGAAGTTAATGGATTTGATGGAATTCGAACACGGTGGTAAAGAATACGATAGCAAGTATCCTGAAGGTATTCCCACTACTATTCAAATCACCCTTAAGGATGGTAGAACTTTCGATTCTAAGCTTGTTATGTTCCCCTCTGGTCATGCTAAGAACACTGCTTGCGACCTTAGAGGTATTTTGGAAAACAAGTTCAAGCTCCTTGGTAAACTTGCTCTTGCTGAAAACGAAATCCAACCGTAAATTATCAATTTTTACCATAAATAAATAATATTTAAATTTACTTTTTAAATTAATAGTATGATTGAAAGATTAATGAACTTAGATAACTTATCTAACGCTGAACTCCAACTTCTTTACAACTGCAATATTAGATACAGCCAAAAGTCTGTTGATGATCCCGATTACTGATCAATTTGATATTTATATTAAAATATTAACCTGATTATTAATATTTTAACTTTACCTTGCTTATTTTTATGTTTAGTAACCTTAATTTAAGCATTCCAAAATATCAAATTTCTTTCATTAAATATTTTATATTTTCTTAATATTTAAATTAAAATAAAATAAAATTTTATTAAATAAATATGAAAGTATTTTTATCATCTTTTTAATTATTATTAAATTTTTAAATCTTTAAAAAGATTAGATTTTTGTTGGGTATTTATTTAAAAATTTATTAAGAAATTAATTTATAGAAAAATAAAATAATTTTTTATTTTATTTGAGAAACATTCAAAAAAAAGTTAAAAAAATAATATAAGAAAAGGTTCTGAATACTTTTAGAAAAGCTTTTTCTTATTTTTTGGTCTAAGTAATGATTTGTTACTTTTGAAGAATGCATAAAAATATTAAGGATACTTTTTGAGAATAAAAGTATTTGCTTTTATCAATTTTTGGTATCTTTTTTGATTTATTTATGAAATTTAATTAGTATTTTTATTTTAGATTGCATAAATAAAGAAGATTAAGATGCTTTGTAATTATTTTTTTAGATTTATTTGTTTGCGTGAATAAAATATTAAGACATTAAAATGAACTCGATAATATCTGCCAATCAACCATTAAAATTTTTAATACGTTAGACTATAATAGTTAATAGCTTACTTGTGAAATGAAAATTGATCTGTTAAACGTAATGTAATTTTTAGCAAAGATTTTATTAAGGTAATATAATCAAAATATATGGAAATGATGAAAATCTATTAATAAAATTTATTCAATGAAATTTATTTATTATTTCAAATTTTCTACCAAGTTATTTAAATTAGAATGAAAAAAATTTCGCAGACGTTTGAAAGTTTATTAAAAGTCTAAATATATGTTTTTTATGCGAATAATTGATATCTCTAATCGAAAACAAATAGCGAATTGAAAAAAAAAATCTTAATTTAATAGAAAGAGAAAAATAGTGTACAGTGTATTAAAAGAATATTAGTAAAAGTAAAAAATAAATAATTAGGTTTCTTATTAGTTAGTATTTTTGAATAAATAAACGAAATATTAAAAACCAGTAATACATTAATATATTAGCTAAAAATATGTAGCGAATAGAGTAAAAGAATTAATAAGACCCTTAGCAGTAACAATAAAAATTAGAAATGATTAAAAAAGAACTTTAAAAATATAGAGAGCTTAAGAAAAGTCCATCTTTGAGCTCTCATTTATCTGCTAAGTAGCTTTAGAAGTGTTCTGATACTGAAAAACGCAAACAAATATTAAATTTCATTAACACTACTTAGTTGGAATAGGATAGTATGAATATATCTCAATCAAATTTTCCTCAAACATCTAGAAATTTTTAAGAAAATCAAACAGTGTTAATTTAGAAAAAAGAAAGCTAAAATGATTTTATGTAAAAAAACCCTCCAAACAAGTTTTTCTAATCAATTAAAAACAGAGAAAATTAGGAAAGATTTAATTAGGAATGTACATAAAAAGATAGCCATATTCATTATGAAAATCAGAAAAATACTGCTGCGAATAATGCCAAAAACAATTCGATTAGCATAAATCCAAATAAAGAGACCTTCAGAGAAATAACTTTAGCAGATGTATAAAGTTTTGACATAGAAAACTAACAAATTAGTTTTAATTAAGCTAATTGTGCAGAAAGGGAAACTAACAGACACAATAAATTGAGTTTAGTTAATAATGAGCAATAATAAATGAATTAAAAGTATTTTTAGGAATAAAGTAATAAGATTAACAATTTCTAATCAAATGATCACACAATCGATAATTAAGAAGATGGATAAGAAGAAGATGACTACTAACAGCTTACTTTTGAAGACTTAAGAGTAAAGCATCAAGGGATTTATAATTTTAAAGATTTAAACGGATAAAATAATTGTTAAGAAAGCGCTAATTAAAAAAATAGTAAAAATTTAAGTCTAATTAATTTGGAAGAAAATCACCATTAATCCTCCTGGGCTTCTACTCTTCCTTCGAACAGAAACGAATATGAAAAAAATCAGCCATAAAATCAATAAAATTTAATTCATAAAAGTTAACTACACAACTTTATGACATCCTAAAATACTTTAGCAAGCCAAATGAGTTAAAAACTTCACAGTATTGGAAGCGGTAGACTCAATCAATCTAATCTCTCTTCTGACTAGCAGATACCTACACTTAAAGATTGTGCTTCAACTTCTACTAACTCAAAACCTTAGAGTTATAGTAACTAAACTTTATCATCGAAAGGATAATTCAATTCTAAATGTTCTTAAGGGTATCTTGAGTATGTAATGCCAAGAAGTTTAAATATTCGCCCTGAATCTTTAGAAGATATTTCGAAGAATAGCTAATTTTAAAGAACTCCTTTAGAAGAAAAAGAATCTTAAAAAAGCATATAAAATATTATCATAAATAATACCTAATAAAAAAAAAATATCTACTAAAATTCTTTAAAAAAACCAAACTAGATATCGTTAAATGGCTAGTTTGCAAATTAAACTGCAAAGAGGTTATCTTTAAATACTTCTAAAATTTCACCTCCTGTATCGCCTAAGGCTAAGGTTGGTTAAGACCTTGCAAATAAATCAATAATTTAATCAGACGCTAAAAAAATAAAAATCTCAGCTTCTCTCTCACCAAATTCAAAAACAAAATAATCAGTGAAGATAGCAAGCAATTTAAATAAAGAAAACAACTTAAAATAAAATTCTGAGTAACAGCAAGAGAGAAAAGAAGATTTTTAGCCTCAAACTAAATAAAGTAAGCTAAACTCAATCATTTAGTAAAAAGCTAGCACCACCAAAAGTATATCATCACAATAATAATAGCCATACTTTAAATCTATAAAAGGTAGACATGAAAAAACTTCTACAACACCAAAAGAATTAAACAAAACTAATACTTCAAATCTTAAAATAAATATCCCAACTTCTATACCTTCAGAGAAATCTAAGTAAGTATAAAGTGTTTTGAAAAGTAATACGCCATAGAAATAAAATTAAGATAGTTAAAATCAAGCTCCATAATTATCTCAGCTAAAAGAAGAAGTTTAATTATAAGAGAAGTAAAATTTCCTGATTAAAAAATTGACAGAAGAGCAATTCCGTTGGAAAGAAATAGGATCTTAAATGGTTTTAGCATATGAAGAATTAAATTAAAATTTTAAGTTGCTGGTAAAACAAAAAAAATAGCAAGATAAAATGCTTTAATAATTAGTTGAGAGTTTATCCTAATAAGAAAATTAATAAAATAAACAACTAAGCTTATCTCTTGCAATAAATAAAAGTGAATCTCCAGCAAAGTTATCTCATAGAGATGAAGAAAACAATAAACAATAAAAAAATAAAGATATAATTGATTACTAATTACAAGAACTTATATCTTCAATACAAGCTAAACTGTTCAGTAAATTTGATAATGAAGATAGCTAGCAAATCCAAAATTTACTCAATTAATTTACATAAAGTATCTAATAAAATTAAGAGCTAAAGAAAAATTAAAAGGAAATCCAAAGCATTGTGAACCTTTAAATAAAAGAATCTTCCTCTTTAGCTGACTAAATAATTCATTTGAGAACTTAGTTGGATAAAGCTTGCATTTCTATGATGAAAAATTAAAAGGAATCAAACTGCTAGTTTTCATCTATGATGTAAATGCTTTATTCTTGCAAGGATAATTAAAATTTAATGCAAAATAGCTCAACAATCTTTCAACAGCAAGAAAGTTTCAATCCTAATTTAGCTTCTTCTATTATAAATTAATTAAATTTACATGAAAATAATTTAATCGGGTAAGGTGTAAGTCCTATAAATTCTATTTGTAGCTTTAATAACTAAAATTCAATAAACAAAAATATTTAATTATTACCAAAATCATTTAACTCATCAACAAATTTTAAAGATCAAATGTAAGAAAATATTTTCTCCAATCAAAATCAATATATGAATTTAAATAGAGCACAATCCCAAATAAGATTTAGTGATTATAAAGATACATCTTACTTCAAATAGCAGGAATTAATTGAAGATCACAAATATTCTCCAATTTTAAGTTAGTTAAATGATTGTGGTTATCTTTAAAATGAATCCTTCTAAATAGCCAGCCCAATAAGAAATGATATTGTACCATTCTTTGGAGAAATGGAAAGCAAACACATACTTAACTCAGAAGAAAATGAAGAAATATAATTTTAAGCAGATTACAATTGAAAAAAACTTATTATTTGTAAATAAAAATAAAACATGGTATTCATACATACTTATTATTAGAAATCAATTAATTAATTTAAACTTTTATTAATAAAATACTAACCTTTATAATTCAAAAACCCTTAAAATTAAATATTGATAATGTAGTTGTTTCCTTGATATTTATTATAACAAATTGTTCTATTTTTTGCATTTGTTTAATTTAATCTTTTTTTGGACAAAAAATAGTGAGAAAGATGAGTAAAAATAACATTTTTGAACAATTTTGATAAATATTAGGCTCTTTTTAATGTAAAAAAAAATAGATTTATTAATATAAAATATTGCAATTTTTCTAGCCTTTTATTATATATATCTTAACTTACTTTATATGATAATAAAATCAAAATCTTATTTTGTATATTTTGCAAAGTATAAACTAAAATATTTTACATTAAAACATACTTTGTTTAAATTATTTCATAAAGTCACCAACATTTGCAAAAAAATCAAACAAATTTTATACTGAAATGTTAATTTAAAATACATTTTTACTTTGAATTAGTAATATTTATATATCTTTTAATTTTATTAAAAAAAGTGCTAAATTTTAATAATACTTCAATATATGTCGTAGTTATTTTATTAATAGATTTATTATTAAGATTACAATTTTACATACAATTAGTAATAGTTATTTATTCATTTAATTTTAGTTTTTAACAGAAGTATAGTATGATCAAATAATATTCTTAAAAATTGTTAAAACAAAAATGTAACAAAAATGCATTTAAAACATTATAAATAATATTTTATACGTATTTCAATTAAATTGTTTCATAAATTCAGCAATAATTGCAACAATCTCTTATTAATTTTAGTATTCTTTGTACTCAAAAGTAGGGCATCCTGCAATAAGACCTGAAGTTTTGAATTCCTTTTCTTTTTGAGAGAGACATAGGGTTTTAAAATTCTATCTTAAAGAAGCCCAACCCAATTCCATTCCTACTCCATGAGAAGGTGCAGTGACTTCTGCGACCATAACTTGAGATTAAGTAAACCAGCTATAATCTCTTTCATATATCTCTTTGTCATTCATCTTATGTTCAAGTTGATTTGACATCTCAGGATATGCAACATGTGTTGTCAATACTTCACCGTATTTACTCAACTCTTAAACAATAGTTTAATAATTTTAATGATTTGCGTTAACTCCTCTCATGGAACCGCAGAAATAAATGGCCAATTTTTTTTCAGACATGATATTTTTTTCAATTGTATCTTTTAATTTAGTTAATTTATAAATTATATCTTTTTAAATTGAATTTTATTACACTTAAAGCAATGTAAAAAGTTAAGCTTATATACTTAGTAATATTTAGATTTTTAACAAATTAAAACAAGTTGACTATTTCAAAGATATGGTAACACTATTACTGCGACTATCAACTCTTATGATATTTCTATTTGTCAAATAGATGGAAAAAACATCTTATCTGAATCAATAAAAATTAATTTAATAAAGAGCTACGATATCCAAAAAAAATGAATACTGAATCAAAAATATGTATTTTTTACTAAAAAAAGTATTTTTAGCGCTTAAAACCTAAGATTTTAATTTATTACTGAAAAATACCATAAAAATAAAATTTTTCATTAAAAATTAATTGTACATATTAAAATTAAATCTAAAAATAATATTTTTAATATATAATTATTTGTATTTTAAAATATATATTATAAGTATTATCTACTTTAACATATGTAAATAAACCATAAACATTTTGTAAATATGATCTATTTAAAATTACTTTTTTATCTTTCTATTTCAATCAATTGCTAAGTTCTAGCCATGTCAGTAAAACAAAATGCTCAAATTTCTATTTTTTTTTTAGCTCTAAATACCAAAAATAAATTTCTATTAAGTATTTATTTAGTACCCATAAGTCTCTGAATTAAAATTTTACAACTAGTTGATACTGAAAAACATATTTAACTATTATAAAATGAATATAATAGTAAATTTTCATTTCAAAATTTTGGCTAAAAACTGTAAATTTATAAGTCCTGTTAATATTTATGATTATGTAAAAATGAACAAAATTATAAAAACTAAGAAGTTTGATGAGATAAATTAAAAGAACTTTATAAAACAAACAAAATATTTCAATAAAATAAAATAAGAAGAATTTAATTAGCAATAAAAAAATTTAATTAAAATAAATAATCAATTAAAATATAAATTTTAAAAATAAAATAAATATCAATTCTAAAAATAAAGAAAATAAAAAAATTAGTTGAATACTATTTAAAAAAATTTAAAAAGGAATCAATGATAGTATTATTTGATTTTAAAAATATACAAAACAAAAAGTATTTCAAATATAAATATAAATATTTATTTTGTTCTATTAAATATAAAATAAAAATCAAATTAAGTTATGATAATATATTATTTACAAATCAGGTTTTATTATTATCTATTGCATGATAAAAATATAAATTAATTTACAGATTTGTTTGTTTTATTAATGTTTTTTTAAATTAAATTATTAAATAGTTTTTGACAATAGTATTATTTTTTTTTAATACTTACTAACAGAATGAATTTCAAAAATAAAATATGTATATTTTTTTTGTTCTATTAATTTAAAATATAGATTAAATTAAGTTATAAAATATTATTTTAAAATCAGTTTTTATGATTATTTCTTGGATGGTAAAAATATAAATTAATTTACAGATTTGTTCATTTTATTGATGTTAATATTAATTAAGTTAGAAAATAGTTTAATTGTTTTTAAATTATTTTTTTGAGGTTATTTGAATTTATTTATGAAACAATATTTAAATTAGTAAGAAATAAATAAAAAAATAGGTATATTCCAAGTTATTTTATATCTTGTTCACAATTTATTTTTTAAATAAAAAAATTAAAATAAAATGTCAATTTATTTTTTGATAATTTTAATAAATATACATCGGCCATCTCTTACATACCTGTTGCAGAAAAATATAATCGTCAGAAATTTTAACAAAAAGTCATTTTTTCTTGTAAACCTAAGCACACTTATCCTCAATTATTAAAAAAAATATATTGCATTAATTTAATTAGAGAAAGTAAATATAATAAAATTTATTACATATTAAGGATATCAAGAAATGTCATCAGAATAAAAAGATACATTATCACTTATTTTTTAAATAGGTATATTAGGTCTTACTTCATATACAAGTTACCATTTAACAAAAGTATGCTCTAAAGAACATGAATTACACAAAGAAGAAATGCAAAGAGTAAAAAACGCATTTAAAAAGATCAGAGAATATGAACCAGATGAGCTTATTGATAAATTAAATGATCTTTATAAAAATGAAAAAAGTCAGTAAAAATACATAGATTGTGGTAAATTCTTTGTGAAGGGTATTATATCTTGTGATGCTCCTGTGGTATCTTAATAGAATTAAAGCGTTAAACTAGTCTATTAAGATTTAGTAAAGTACGATTTAATGGCTACTTTATAAGAGAAAAGAGTATTGTAGCAATCGAAATAATACAATAGCAGAAAAAAAGACTACGTCAGTGTATTCTAGCTTTAACCCACATCTGGAAACTTAGTCAGCAGAAATTCAACTTAATGCATAATAGAAAATATTAAAAATTCTAAACTTGGAAAAGTTGTTAATTTCATAAGTACTCAAGAAAATTCCACTATGAACACTATTAATTTTGCTTCATTAGGTGTAGGTAGCGTTATAAAAGTAGGATTTGAAATCAACGAACATGGCATAAAGGTAGGAGATAAAATTACAGTTTATGGAAAAGTACTCTTTGACAAAATAAACTAGCTCATAAAATTTGAGAATCCTTCACATATCCTTCAAGACAAAGAGGAATATAGTAATTATGTAGATGATTTCAGTCTAGCTGGTGTAGGAGTTTTTTTGTTCGGAGCATTAACAGTTACTTAAATTTTCTTCCTAGCAAAGTCAATATTAAAATTGGCTAATCAAAATGAATCAAAAGATAGATGATTTTAAATAAAATTATATTTAAAATAAAAATACATCCACTGTTTTTACAGTTTTTATACATAAAAACATTTTATCATCATCATCAACATAAAATTTAATTTTGGTTAAAAAAATATAAAAATATGTTTGATTCTTAATCTATTTTTAATTGAAATCATTCTGATTTAATTTAATAAATCTGATATTATTAAAGCTAATTCACTATACTGCAATTTACAAAAATTAATTAATTCTTTTGATTGTCAAATCAAAATATTTTTTCTTTTGATTGTCAAATTAAAATATTTTTTCTTTTGATTCATTAATTTAAGTTAAAATTAAGAATCTTTTTATTTGCTTAACATTTATACTTTTTATTTTTATCATAAAAATAATTTTTTGTTTAAACTATTGATATAATTAATTCATAAAATATTTTTAATCTTTTTGATATAAATATTATAAATTAGAAGAATACTTTAAACATAATTTATTTTCAAAGAATATTGTTTTGAGTAAGATTTTTAATATAAAATCTGTTTCTAAGCTGGTTAAATTAACTAGAAATCCTTCGAGTTATTGAATAATCCTTTTCATTATTAAGCCTTCAAACAGACTTTAGAATATATTTTGATTTCTAATTCAAATTTAAAATATTTAATGTACTGCTATTTATGTTTTGGTATTTTAGATGTTAATAATATTAATAAAAGAAAAAATTTTTAAAAATCAAATATTTAATTGAAAATAGTTTAAATTCTATTTAAGGATTTAATTATATAATTTGTCATAAAATAATATTTAATTTTTAAATTTAAAAATAAAAAATATAAATAGTTATATTCATTATTTATTGTCTGATTTTATTGAAGAATAAAAAATTAATTTAAATCTTAAAAGTTAATTAACCTAAAAAAAAATATTTACTTTGAATACTATCATATATATTGTAAATTAAACAAAAATTATCAACATTTTTATTTTTATAAGCATTTTCTAAATCAAAGTAAGAATATCAAAGAAATCAAAGAAGAAGCTAAAATCATTATAGGACTACTCAAACAATCAATCATGAAATCAGCTTGCTATTTAAGGATACTATTGCTAGGATAGCATGCTTTAGTACAAGATATTTAACCACTTATGGAATTCAAAGACTCAGGAGTACATTTTTCCTTAGAGCAACTTCTAAAAGCTAATTAATCTTTTTAACAATCATTATCATTTGAACAAGCACTTTTAAGAGACTCCATTTTACTCTCACACTCTTTAAGAATATTGATAATCTCACTATCTTATTTTGCTGTAATTACAGATAATACAGCTAAACTAATTAGTAATAGTCCAGTTATTTTCATTTTTATTTAATTTTTTTTTGCTTTTTTGATAGTTTATATAATTATTTATTTTATTATAAATTTTCTAGATGACTATCGAGAGATATTTAAACGAAAATAAAATATACTACTAATAATAAAATTTAGATTAATTTCTATGTTTACTAAAATTAGTTTATTTTTATTTACATCTTTTAATTACTTAATCAAAGTAGTCTATTTCATTTAAAGTAATTAGTTTTGAACCATAATATTTAAACTTGTGTAAAAGAAATTAGTTTACACTGTAAGTTTGAAAAAAAATATTTGGAAGGAAATTGATATATGAAAAGTTTTAATAAAATCGAATGATACAAATTAAAAAGAAAAAATCTAGATGAATAAAATTTATTATGATAAAAACTTAAATTATTAAATATTTTGTTATATTTTTTTATTTAAATTCAAATATTTCACAAAATAATAATATTAAATTAGTTGCTTATAAAATATTTCATTTTTAAAGAAATTAAAATTCAGTATGAGTTATTATATAGAAAATTTAGTACTATCTTATTTTACTTAAATTATAGCTGATAGAAAAAAAATACAAAATATGAGTTCCTCAAATTATAATGTTCTTAATTAAATTCGAACAAAATCATAGAAAAATTAATTTGAAATGATACCAATAAACTTAAAATGAAAGATATTTTAAACAAAAATATATATTTAAAAGTTTCATAAAGCACTTTAATTTATACTTTTTAATTGTTTAAATATAGAATTTATTTCTTAATTCTATCATATATCTAATGATATTTTTTATTAAAAAAAATTTTTATGATATATTTATATAAAAACAGTATTATTTTTTTTAGAAATCGCATTAATTAGATTAGAGACAATTTCTCTGAATTTTTAAAAAATTAATTTTTAATGGAAAATTTTCTTCGAATTTAGTAATTTACTAATAAATTTATGAAAGATTAATTATTGATATTAATTAGAAGTATTAAAAGGTATTTTTCTTAAATAAATCTTAGAAAGATGGTCTTTAGATATTAAAAAGTTAGGCAACAATACTATTTTATGCATTTTTTTAAATCTTTGATATATTAGTATGTTTGATAAAGAAAAGCCATAAATCAGAGATTGAGAATGATATCCATAAAATTTAAGCTAATATTCTCACTTTCTAATTTTATTTTATTTGATTTTTGTTAATTAATTTTTAAATTAAATACCTTGAAATAAAAGGAAATTTAAAGTAAAGAAAACATTTTTACATAAAAATACTAATTTAAAATGGCATCTATGATGAAATTAATTAGTTTTTTTACTTTAAATTTATCAAAATAAATGAAATATTATTATTATAATAGAACATTTGGTATATAATTAGTGATTTTAAAAGTAATAAATATTTTATTGTTTTTAGCTGAAATTTATAATTGTATTAATAAAAGTTTATAAAGGAAAGATGATTAGTTTACATATTCTTTTGATTTTAGAATTCGAGAAATAAAATAGATGGGTGATGTAATTGGTATTTTTAGTATCTAAAAAATTTTTTGAAAAATAAAATTAATTGCTATGAAAAAAGATAAATTAATAAATAGCTTGCTTATTTTAATCAAATTATAATTCATATATTTGCAAATTAAAGTTACGATTCATGTAGATTTAATAGATGAAATTCTACATCTATTCAATCGTTGATTATATCTTTCGAATTTAATAAATCATAGAAAAAAGAAGATAAATATTTGAAATAAGATCAGATTTCTAAAGTATTAAATAAAAAAAGTTTTAAAGGTTTTTATATCTATTTTCTACAAATAATCATAAAATATGAAATGTTACAAGTCTCACATTTTTTTAAAGTTTTCATTAAATTTATCAATTATTAATTCACTTGCTGAATATTTAAAAGGCATTTATATTTTATTTTTTTTCATAATTTTTATTATTCTTAAAAATGTATATTTATACAAACTAATTAATTATTTTATATATAATTGATTCTATTTTAGAGGATTAAATAAACTAGAAATGATTGATTTAAAATATCGTTTATAAGATTAATTTAATTACTCAAATTTAATTAATTAAAATAAAATGATTTCAAAAATTTTTAAGCTCTTTTAAAAATAAAATAAAATAAATTATTTTGTAAAAACAAATTTACATTAATTATTTTGAAAATTAATAAATAGTAAATCAAATACAAATTATGAAATAAATTAAAAAACTATATTTTAAACTATAAATTTTTAACTGTCAAAAAAAAAGTGGTAAAATGTTTTTTATTTCTTATATAAAATTATCAATTTCAACGTAAGCACCGATGGTTTAGTGGTAGAATAGAGCGTTGCCATCGCTTTGACCCGGGTTCGATTCCCGGTCGGTGCATTTTTTAATAATATCTTTAGTTATGTAGTAAATTTGAACTTACTTTATTTTAATTTAGTTTAAATTTGTCTTTTTTCTTAAGATACTATATAAGGAAAGTTTACACTTTTTATAATTTACAAACCAAAATTTACCGAATTTATATTATTTTATTAATAATAATTATTTAAAAATTAATTTAATAAATTTACTTTTATATTGTATAAATTTTTTAATTTGAAAGTAAATAAAAATATGAAAAGAAATAATTAAAAAATTAGAATAAAAACATAATTTATTTTTTTGATTTTTTTTAAATTCACCCTTTTAGACTAATATCAAGAATAAAATAATGGAATAGAATACTTGATAAGTGATTATTTAAACTCTTTAAGTCTTATTAGAAAATTAGAATTTTCTAATAAATAACTTAAATTAGATTTTAATATTGATATATTTTAAAATTGTTAATATCTTTAATAATAAATACATACAAATAAATAAATAAAATAAAATACTAATTTTATTAATCTACATGTAATTAATTCATTATTTTACTAACATAATACTTAAATTATATTCTATATCAGAATAAAAATGTTAAGGAGATGAATGAAATTGCAAAAATGATTATACTGCTATTAAGGCAATTCATAAAATCATCATATTTTTTTTAATCAGCAGGGTCAGTAGGATAAGGATTACATTTTTTAATGCAAGCAATTAAATCAGACATTGTATTTTAGGTAGGGCATTACTTCTAATAACACTAGCGTTCAGTTTCTACTTGGTCGCTGCATGCTTTAGTATTACATGCTTGTTAAGGTTATTTTGAAGAGCAAGCTAAAACTTTAGCTTAATCTTAATCAGTCAATTCTGCTGAAACTATAGATAAGATAGCTAAAATAACAAATAAAGATGTAGAAATTTTCATTTTTATTTAGGATGTTTGGTGATTTGTTTGATTTATTGGTTAATTTTTATATTATTTTTAAAGTTTTTTACCCAAATATTTAAAATGCAATTAAAGTAAGATAAATTTATCATTAATTTTAATTAATGGATAAGAATAAATTCAATAAAATAGGATATATAAACAAGTTATTATTTCTAAATTACACTTAAATTAAAAAAATATTTAGTCGTATAGATAATTTAATTTAACCTTTACCTATGAATTTACTATGACTTTTAATCATACGTATTAAATTAAATTTCTCGAATTTTATAATTCGATACCAAGATCAAATTAAAAATTTCTAAATTCATCAATAATTTGATAAAAATCCTCCAAATATAAGTTAAGCTTTAAATCCGAAAGGATATATTAAAATGTATCTGTAAATACTAAAAAATGAAAGAATCATTATACAAAATTAAATGAACTGTTAACCAATTTATAGATTGGTGATATATATTTTTGAATATAAAATAATAATGATTTTTGATAATTATGTTTATTTACTTTTCTATCATTAAAAATTCATTTTAATTTTTCTAACAAAAAAAGAAGACCATTATGATATGATCAGATAGATATTTATTTTCTCAATTTTTTTATCTCTAAAAGTTAAGTTTATTAAAAAGTAGATAGGATACATTCAAGCTCTAATTTAATTAATTAATCAAATTTTCCTTATTTCGAAAGCAATCGAAATTAATTGTACTAAAAAATCAAAATTATATCGGAATTCAACAATAAATAAATATTTACAATTAATCTAATCTTTTTTACATAAATTGTGATTTCATAAAAAGTATATATTTCTGATATTGTTTACTTACATTGATTTTCTTTTTTTAATTGAATTTTTTCCATACCAGTTTAATATCACTTTACTTATTAAATTTATTTTCAATATTTTTTGAACAAACTTTATGGAAAAGTATCTAAAAAGCAACAAATACTATTTTTTTAAAATTTTTAAATAAACTATCATAAATTTTGGAATATGCTTAAAAATTCTTTAAGATATATTAAATTGAGCAAATAAATATCAATTTCTTTACTAAGTACTCATATCTTAAAGTTTAAATATTTTAAGATTACTCAATTAAAATTTTATTAAAATTCATAAATTAATCATTTTTATTTATTTCGTAGTTATTTTTTTTAAATTATTTGATCTCATATCGATGTCAATATAAAATACTCTTTACCATGTAAATATTCATATTCAATCTCTAATTTAATTCATTAATTAAATTTTTCTTATTTCGAAAGCAATTCGATATGAATTCAAATAAAAAATTAAAATTATATCGGAATTAAACAATAAAAAAATTTTTTAAATTTATCTATTCTTTTTTAGATAGATTATGACTTCATAAAAAGTATATGTTTCTTATATTGTTTACATTAAATTTCTTTCTTTAATTGAATTTTTTCCATACCAGTTTGATATCACTTTACTCATTAAATTTATATTCAATATTTTTGGACAACCTTGAAAGTAAAAATCTAAAAAACAAAAAAATGCTATTTTTAAACCATTTAAAAATAAAATTATAATAGGAATTCTCTTTGAATATGATTAGAAATTACTTGATATATATTCAATTAAGCAAATATACTTCTATTTCTATATTAATTAGTCATTACTCAGACTTGATGACACTTTTCATATTTAAAAATGTTTATAGTTTTTTGAGTTTTGGTTGTTAATCTATATTTAAAAAGGTCTAAATATTTAAATAAGGAAGATATTGTGATGAAATTTTCCTGATTTAAACAATATTTTAATGAGTGAGATATTGAGTTTTGATATTGATATATTCTAAAAATGAATTCTGTTATTAAGTTATATCTTTTATTCTAGAAGATTTATTATAAAATAACAATTTCTTAATCTAAATCACCCAAAATGATTAATATCTATAAACTAGATAGATATTTTCAAAATTAAATTTAAAATTTATTTTATTAAATATAAATCTATTTTCTTTTTTAAGTTTTTTCATAAAAGAAAATTGCTTTAAAAAACAAAAATTAAATTAAACTCTTGGAATTAGTTATTTATAACAATGAGCTCAAGAACCATTAAAAGAAATAACATATATTTAAATTATTTTTAATTTAACATAAAATAATACACTTATACTTAATTAAATAATTATCAAAACAATAATTGTATTTTTAAACCAAAAAAATAGATAAGTAATTAAAATGAGTAAGTTTATTAAAAATATTATTTCTTAACTAGATATTTACTCAATAGGAGTGAACCTTAACTATAAACAATAAGAGAAATAAAAGAGTTTTTTTAGTGGTCTAATATCTATTTTAACATTTGGGATTATAGGTCTTATCTTATGGGAATATGGTAAGGAGCTTTACTAGAAGAAAAACCCTTTTATTATCTAGAGCTAAAGATAGATCGTTCAAGCTTAAAGAATCTAAGTTGATAAAAACAATATCATCATGATGGTTGGTATTTAAGATTAACTTTCTAAATCATTTGTTGATCCATCTTACTTTACAGTTAAGGCAGTTATGTAATATTTAGTTTAAAGTACTGATTCTAAAACAGGGTAAGTAATTAAAAAATTAGTTTCATCTGAGAGAGAAATAACTGCATGCTCTCTTGATGATGTTGGCATAGACGATCTCAAACCCTATTTCTCATCTTTTTAGTATACTGATTACTTCTGTTTAAAAAGTACTAATTAAGATGATAAATCCTACATCGAAGGTGATTTTGATGAACAATCATTTTCTTAAATTTATATTTACATCTAAAAATGCACAAATTCTACAGAGTTAAACAGCGTAATTTGTAAAAGCTCAGATGAAATTAATAGTGTTATGGGAAACACTAAAATTTCTCTTTATCTTTCAGATTAGCTAATTGTACCAACTTCTTTTGAGTAACCGTTTTAATATAAAGGTATTAACCTTTTCTCTACTATTTCTACTTACTTTTAGAAAGAAATTTAGCTCTACTACACTAACAGTTATATTGATACAGATTAGGGAATTTTTTATCCTGATATTTATTAAACAAGGGGATATTCATTTGTATAATAAAGTGAGGTTATATTCCATGACTAATCAGAAACCATATGTAGAGTTTTGCTTAGACTCAGAAAACAAAAAGAAGATTATATGTAAAGAAGGTATGCAAAAGTGCTTGACATTACTGCTTAAGTAGGAGGTTTATTAAAAGTATTAACTATGGCTGGCGCTATCTTGTTAGGTCCATTTTAGAGATTATTTTACAATAAGAATATTGTTAATTAACTTTTTTCGTTTTAATTAAATGATATTACAAATGAATACAAAATTGAGTAATCCTAATATATTTCAGAGGAATAAAATAATGATTAATAATAAAAACAAAGCAACAAACCTTAAAATACAAAAGAATTCATAAAATAAATAACTGAAACTTAGAGAGATAAATCTAATAGCGCTAATAATTAATAAAATAAGAAATCAAATATGAAAAATGCCATGAAAATTTTCGATACATCCTAGCAGACAATTGAATTTAAATTTTTTGATTACTTTAGATACTTTTTTTGTTCAAAAAGAAAATCTTTAAAAAGTAAGAAGATTCTTCTTGATTATAGCATTAAGAAGCTAAATTAAAACTTAGATATATTGCACATTTTAAATAAAATGATAGAAATTGATAAGTTAAAGTATTTAATATTCGATGATGATTAAATGAAACTTTTTGAATTTATACCTAAACCCACTATTGGTTTCAATGATATTGAAGTAGATACTAAAGTTGAGTTTTCTACTGCTTCAGAAAATAACAATATTTTATTTAAAAAGAAGCAAATTAATAGTCATAATTATTATTTCTAGGCAGATAAAACAATGGAAGAAAAAGCTAAAGATGCTTAATTAAGCTTTTTAAAAATTTATCAGAAAAAACAAAAATCTAAAATAGATGAGAGATTATTAAATACAGTTGATCCTAATTTGATTATAAATTCAAATTCTAACAATAATTTAATATCCAAATTATTAGCTCCTGTTTCTTTGAATTCTTCTATGGATATATCTGTCCCACACAATAACAGTTGTAATAATAGTTAACTCCATCCAAATCAATCATAAAACCACTAATCTAAAAAGTAAACTCTTTTTAGATTAAACTAGTTATACTAATACAGAACTGATAATGTACTTAGTCAGTAGTGTTCCTAAGATATTGTACCTAATTAGTAAGAATAATAATAATATAACAATGAAAATGTTATGATTGAGTCTTGTTTTACTAATGAGTTTGAAGCGACTGGTATAAATTTAGTGAAAAATAATACTAATTTCTTTGATTAAAGCCCAAAAATTACATAAAAGAGAAAAAAATGATAATAATTAGGTTTTTAACAAATTAGAAAAAATAATAATTTAAAAATATTGAAATTGAATTGATAAACTCCTTTAATGAGAGGCTCTTTAATGCAATAAATTGTATTTTTGTTTATTGATGATTATTTGTGAGTAAATTTATGTAAATTTCTTTTTACATAGAATTAATTTACTATTTTGTGAGATTCAAATAAAATGGAGATTTAACTTGAACAAAAT
Organism: Tetrahymena malaccensis 436; assembly: GCA_000231845.2. NCBI lineage: Eukaryota > Ciliophora > Oligohymenophorea > Hymenostomatida > Tetrahymenidae > Tetrahymena > Tetrahymena malaccensis. The sequence continues at coordinate 1,577 of JH720091.1, read as the reverse complement.
TTATATATATTTGGAATATTTTTAGATTTTAGTTTTAAAAAAATATTTTTTGAGTAAAAAAAATTACTTCTATTTTTAACAAAATTTTTAAGTTGAGGAATAAATTGTTGATGATTTGAAATATCAATATTTAGTTTTATTTATATTTTTATTTACTTAGAATAATTTTTATTGAAAATTGTATAAAAATGAAAACACAAATATTATAGTAAACAGGTACTTCCCCTAAGCTTACAGAATTTAAAAAGGAGCAGTATAAATAATATATTCCTGCTATTAGAAAATAAAGCGATCAAATGTATCCCTCTGTTACTTCTCCATCTTTTGTACCTTAGTTGGTATAAAAAAACTCAAGCTCTTAAAGAGATGTGATCAATGCAATAGAGGACTCAAATTACTCAAAAAATAAGTTTATCTTGAATAACTAGATAAATTAAAATATATCCCATAACCAGTCTAATAGCAAAGATGATAAGTAGATATAAAGTGAGCCAAAGTCATTAAATTATGAAATTCTATCATCTTAGTTAAGAAAAAATTAAGTGAGATAGTTTACTTTAGGAAATGAATTTGAACAAACAGCTAATTTTATATAGATTTCAAATAGATAATCGATAAACAATACTACTGGTTCATAAGATTAATATTTAGGAAGTACTGTCAATATAAATAATACTAGCCTTTCTTAGAATAACTCGTAGATACCTAGAGGAAGCTTGCAAAGTATAACTAATGTAAATGTAGAAGGAGAATAAATGAAATAAATCATTTTAAATTTACAATAAAGAATTACAAAATTAGAAGCAAGAGTTGAAAGCAACGAAGAAAAAATAGAATTAAATGAAAGATTGTTTAGATTAAGAGATTAGCAAACTGAGAGTTAGCAACTTTCCATTATTAGCAACAATATAAAAAATGATGTAGAAAATTATGTTTAAAGTGTAATTTTACAATAGCAGCAAGAATGTGATAGGACTATAGACTAGATGAAAAAGATAGAACTCCTTGAAAAAAAATTAAAAAACAGTGATGAGATTTTTTTAAAATTTACAAATGATATTGAACAATAATTAAAAGACTCTGTTTAGTCAATAAATGCGTAAATTGAAAGAGCTATGAAGTTAATAAATGTGAATGCTTCTTAAATAGAAAAGAATTTTTTGAAGTACGATGAATATAATTCTAAAATTACAGACATAAATGATAAAGTTAAGCTATTGCAATAAAATATAACTCTGAATAAAGATGAAGTGGTAGATAGTTTAAATTAATATGAGAAATCTTTACAAGAAATAACCAAAGTATAAAATAACATAACTGAAGATTTAAAATAAAACCTATAGCCTGCAGTTAAAGGACTTGAAGATGACTTTTTAAGGATACTTTAAAACTATAAAGAAATGTCAGACTTTGTGCCAAAAACTAAATTTCTAGATGAAGAAATGGTTCTCTTAAAGCATAAAGTTAAAATGATAGCTTAAAAAGTGAATGTTAATGAAAATTGGCAAGTTAATACATAATCTTTATTATCAATTAATAATTATAAAAATCAATGAAGTGAAACTAATAAGATAAAA
>JH720090.1:184240-214320 GCA_000231845.2 Tetrahymena malaccensis 436 | reverse complement strand
AGTTTGAATTGTGTTTTTAATAAAATTGATAAATAAATAGAATCTTGTTTAAAAAAGGAAGGAATTAATTAATGTATTTATCATATTATTTATGAATTTGTTAATTTATCATTTATTTATTTAGAAGAGTTGCTTTTTATGATATTAAAAAAGTACATTTTTAATATTTATTGATGATATTTAATATAATAAACATTATTATTTTAAATAAATATGTATTTTTCTTATTTTTCTTGGCTAAATATCTTAAGGTGAAAAAAATAAATATTTTAAAAAGATTTTATATGTTAACTTTCAAAATTTCAAAAATATCAACCCACATTATTATCTGAATTAATATTATATAAAATTTTTAATTATAAATTCTATTCTAAATTAGAAATTTTAAATTTAAATATTTATTTGTCAAAGGATTTTGTAAAATATAGATAGTCATATCAAAATAACTAGATTTTAAAATGGTATATGGCTATACTACATGAAAAATTTATGCCAAATAAACTATTGATAATAGAAAGAGAGCAAAAAAAAGAATATATAAGATTTGAAATCAATTTAGAATGTAATGACAGGCAGAAAAATATCTCAATTTAATATATATTATTATATGTAAATCAAATCATGAAAAGAATAAATAATTATTAATTTAGAAAAACATCAAAAACAAATAGATTGAGAAATAATATGAAACCTTTAAAATAATTTTATAAACTTGACTAGGTAAATAAAATTATATTATTTGTTTGAATTTTAAGCGAATTATATTTTTTAATAATAAATAGTTTGTAAGCTCTAATCATTAAACTCTAACTCACACTTATCTAAATTTTGGGTAAATAAACAAAAACTATATTTATTTCCTTTTTTTAAAAATATTATTATTGATTAAAATATAAATTAAAGATAAGGAGAATTTAATGGATAGCAAAGTATTTAAGATTTAGCCTCATCATTAGCAAACTGTAGCAATCTATAAGTTTTGTAAACTTAATTAAGGTTTTATTTATGAATTATTTAATCTTTGATATCTTTTGAATTATTTTTCTTGTTAAATTTGCAATTTTATCTCATAAATTTATGTTTGAAAATATAAAAAGTTTTCAATAAGGTGAAGAGGATTTGTCAATACTAATTTCTGCATTAGAAAAATGCAGTAATCTCACTTCTTTAAACCTTGATCTTAGGTATAATTAGTGAATTGATATTTTAAAACATATTAACTTTTTAAAATAATAAATATCTCTTTTTTGAGAGTTATTAAAATTATTTTCGAGAGATATTTAGATATTTAAATTTTATTTTGGTTAATTTAAATATTTTATACTTATATTTTTAACTAAAAATAAGAAATTCATGGCAAGATTAGCTATATAAATGCTTTTTTTCTGCTTTAACTAAAATGATTAATCTATAGCATTTAGAATATACTTTGTAAAATTGTTTGTTAATTAATGCTTAAATAATTTTCAACTTTTAATATTTTTAGATATAGCATCTTTGGATTTAATCTGCCACATCTCCCAAATATATCAGAATTAACTCTTCGTTGGTAAAATAAGTTTAATTTGATTATTTTTCAATACCTTCTAATTATATGATTTCTATTAAAAGCTATTTTAGAAATAAAGATGATTATGCATTTTAGTCTTTATCCTATGTTTTATCTGATAACCCTTAGCTTTTATCCTTCAATCTTGATTTTTAGTATATTTTTATTATTCATTTAATTTATTTTTATAAAAATGTGATAACTAATAATTGATTTTATAATAAAAAAAATTGGTTGCATTCAAATAATGAAATAAGCTAAATTTAAATTTTTTATCTTTAAAATTTTACTACCACAATTTCTCTTTTTGCTCTTAAAAACCAAAATCATTGAAATATTTCATTTTTTTTAAATATTTTTAATAAAACTCTTTATTTATGCTAATACTAAAAGGTACTCGAAAATGAGTGATTAGATTATATCATATTTAAGTTTCGGAATAGAAAAATGTTCTAACCTTCAAAGATTGATTCTAAATTTAAAGTAGCTTAATTATTTCTAATTAATTATTCAAATAAAATCATAAATACATGAATACATTCTAATAACTAATATACCTTTGTCTTCTTTGGCTAATAGAACTTCTCAAAAAATATATCTGTTTAGTTTTTTAAAATAATTTTTGATAACTTAAATTAAGTAAATAATTAATTAAATGTGTTATAGAAGCTAACTACCTAACTGGCTAACTAACCAGAATAATTATTAAAAATTTTTAAATAAAATAAATAAAAAGTTATAAATAAATAAAATATATCATTTTTAATTTATTATTTGATGTTGCTTTTTACTATATTCTAATCTTGAATCAATATTTATAACAGTAAAAATAAAATTGAATGCTGTGGTGCTGTGAAATTATGCTCTGCAATAGCAAAATGCTCAAAGCTCTAACATTTGGAACTTAATTTAGAGTAATTTAATAAAATTTATAAAATGATTAATAAACAAAAACTTTTATAAAGTGAATCAAATTTTACATAACTTTCAAATTTTATTTCAATATAAAACATTTTGAGCATCTTTAATTACATTTAAAGCTTATTTAATTAATTTTTTTAAATAGTAACAATCGAATTGGTAAAGATGATTCCAAATTTGAACCTGAAGAACTGGCAAAGTGTACTAATCTTTAAAGTCTAACACTAAGCTTAAAGTTATTATTATTTCTTTCTTATTTAACTTTATCTAAAATTAATTTACCTCATACTTTGAGATATTAGATGCTAAAAAATTAAATCATTCATTATATATTTAATAAATATTTTAACTTCAAAAACAAAAATATTAAAAATAAAAGGAATAATAAAATTAAGTAATGGGGTTTATACAACTTACTTTCTCGTTTCTCAAATTGTTAAATCAAAGAGTTCAGTTTAAACTTTAGGTAGTTTTAATTTTTTCTTTAATTTATTTATTAATTTTATAGATAGAATTACCTCATTAAAAAATTTTTTTAATTTATTTTTATTGGTTAATTCTAATGAAAATGATTTTTTAACATTAATTGTGTAAAGCTATAATAAAATTGGTGATTAAGGCATATTAAATCTATGTCCTGTGTTAGAGAATTTCACTGAATTTTCCTTTTTTAAACTCGAATTAAGGTAATCTAGATAGTTTTATATGTTTAATAAAACTTTCATTTTAAATTTACTTTTAGAAAATACTTATTTTGATTAGAAATTATTTTCAAAAATATTTGTTAAAAATATTTAAGATAGAATTATATCAATAATGTTGGGGCATTTGCTTTGAGTTCTCTTATAGCAAAATACACTTTTATTACAAGCTTAGTAATAAATATCATGTAAATTATGTTATTTTTTCCAAACTTTCAATTTAGCTTAAATAAAAAAGACAAGCTAAATATTTTAATTTGATGATGGTCGTTCTTATTAAATATATTTTATATAAAAATAGGATTGGATACAATCTTTTTTTTTAATAGATATACAAAAAATTATTATCTTAAAAGCTTCCTAGTGCTTCTACTTTTATCTTGGACTTAAAGTAAATAACTGAATGCTTTCCAAATTTATTTTTATATTTAACAAATGTTGAGATTGAATATAAATATTTATTTTAAAATAGCCTTAATACTATTAGACTTTAATATTTATCTGCTTTACGGTCTGCTAATTTCTAGAATTTAACTGATCTCACAATTATTGGTCTTTCGTAAACTATAAGCAATATATAAATAATTTAAAATATCATTTACATATTTAAAAAAGTAACATTATCTTAGATGAGTCACTCATTTTAAAGTCTATGTTATCAAATTGTGGTCATACTCTCTAAAATTTATAGCTTGATTTAGAGTAAAATTATTTCTTTTTATCATTTTGAATATTCTATTATGATTTTTTTTAATATTTTGTATTAATGTTTTTTAGCATTAAAAAATAATTTTTTTTATTATGAAAGGAAAAGCAATATTGGAAATAAAAGCTAATTAAATTTATGTCAAGGTTTAGCAAGCTGCATTAATATGTCAACTTTAGTGCTAAACATGAGGTAAATCCTTGCTTGTATTATTAAATATGTATTTTCTATTTGAAATTTAGGGAAGAAATACAAAATTAAATTAAAAATAAATTATGTTTTTTTTTTAAATTTAGCTAATTTATTTTTAATTTATAAAAGTTACGTATGGATTAGCAAAGAATTTTTCAAATAATTTAGTTCAACATAATTTGCAAATTTAAAAACTGTGCTATTTGAAAATTTGTAAGATATTTGAAAAATTATTTTGATAACCGCTTTTATTAATTTAAAATTATATTTAAAACACTTTCTTATTTAAAGATAAATAAATATTAAAAAAAATAAATAATTGTTTTTTATTTAATTTTCATTTAAAATGATAAGAAATTCAATAAAAATTGTTTTAATTAAAAAGAGGAACTAACAAATACAAATAAAAGTATTGCTATTACTCAGGAATGGATTTTTAAAATTGCAAACAACTTGAGTCATTGACATTAGATGTCTTGTAATTTTAAATTATTTAAACATTTTTTTAAAACTTTTTAATTTAAAAGTTTTAAAATATTATTTATTATTTAACTATTTTTAAAATATTATTTTAATAAATTATTTTAAATTAGTAATCGTGGCGATAGTTCTTAACATTCAGACATATGTTATGCTTTATAAACGTGCCAAAAAGTATCACACTTAAACCTTAAATTAGGGTAAAATATTATTTAACCCTGCCTAAAATTATATTTATAAACTACTTTCTTAAAATATGCAAACAACTTTTGAATAAATCAATGAGTAAAATGAAAAAATAAAAATTTAAAGACACCAATAAAAATTAGAATTAATCATTGTTTTTATCTTTAAAACAAGCAAAATAAATATTGGTTTTTTTAACTTTAATTTATAAGCTTTTTTAAAGTTTATATTTTTGATTTCACTCTGATAATAGATTTCATTTGAAAAATGAAAATATTTAAAACTAATTTAATTTACTTTTAATAACATTTATTTATGGCATATTTTTAAAATTGAGAAAATGAGTAAATAAATATAAAATAAATGATTTGTTCAAATAAATAAATCAATAATAAGACTATTTGAATCTTACTTTCAAATGTTTTATATTAAATTTGGAGATTTCATAAATTAATAAGCAAGTTATTATACTAAAAACCATGATTAATGATATATTTGTCTTTTAATGATTTTCTATTGAGAAATATAATTTTGTTTCAATATGCTTTCATTTTAAAATTTTAGTAAGTATATTTGAGTAAAAGCCTATAAAGATAGCAACTTTATTAAATATTTTTAGATATATTTAACTTATTTTTAATAAATTAAAAAATTTATAAAAAAAAAAAGCTATTTTTTTGATGATGATGAATCAGCTGAAAAAAAGCTTTATCCTGCTATAGCAAAATGTTAAGATGTAAAAAGTCTAAATCTAAAATTATTGTAATTTACTTTTAAATTTACTTTTTATTTTATTTTCATTGAATTTAAATTACTAAAAAGACGTAGGCAAATTAATCAAACATATTTTTCAGGTTTAGGAAATATTTTAGTTAGCTTTACTAAGCTATAAATTTTAGAACTTGAATTAGGGTAAATTATTTAATTACATATTTTCTTATCTTATTCAATTTTAGAAAATAACTAATATCATTATTATTTAAATTAAATATTAAAGTAACTTTAAAGAAGGAAATTTGTTCGTAGATCTAGTTTAACATTTAGCAAATTGTAAGAGTCTCTTTAAGTTAAAACTGACGTTATTTTATTATAATGAAGAGTAATTTGATTATTTTAGATGCTTACATTTAACATAAAAAAATCTTATTCATTAACAAATTTTGAAAAATGAATCATTTTTTATCAGTCATTAAATTAAAGCTTTATTTAATTAAAAATGTTATATTAATGTAATAAATTACAAATAAAAATTAATTTGTTTAAATAAAAGTAATAATGTAATATTATCAGAGGATCCAACAAATTTAGGTCTTGCTTTAACTCAATGTGAAAAATTGTACATTTTAGAACTTAACATGTAAGATAGAACATTTATTTTTTTATATACCATCAATCCATCGATAATACATAAATATTTTATAATATACCTTCAAATAGTTGCCTATTTGTTTAATTTATTATTCAAATAATAATAATCCCAACAATCAATTTTTTTAAAGAGATATTACAGTATTTGCTCTCAGCTATTTTAAATAAAAAAAATGAAATCTTCAAAAATTAACTTTTCTTAATTTTTAGTTTAAATTGTTTACTATTAATAATTTATCTAACTAATATTATTAGTTCTTTTCCAAGATTTGGTTATGCACCTGAAAAATTATATCAAATGAAATTAAGATAACACTTGAAAAAGTCAAAAAGATTAGTTAATTTCTTATATTGAACATTTTAGCAAATAAGTACCTTATAATTGCGTTAATCTTTTAATTGAGCTAAAAATGATAATAATTTATAGTTTTGTAGTCCATCTATATCAAATTAATTGTATTTAAATATTAATTTTTATCATTAAAATTTACAAATAAGATACATTTTATTGTTAAATAAATTGTACATTAAAATTAATAAAACTTTATTGTTTTAGATTATTTTTTTTCGTTTTCAACTTATAAGATTGACAAACAAACATAATATTAAAAAAATAAATTACTTTTTAAGATAAATTAATTAAATTTTTTATAATTCACTCATTAGTTATTTACTAAAATTTATTTTTAAAATCCTGATTGCAAAAATATATATTTGAAATTAGATAAGCCACCTTATTAGTAGACTTTGTAAAATATATTTTTTAATATTTTTCATAAAAAATCTTTTATTTTTATAAAATATTTAAAGCAATTTACAAGCAGGTTAAATTTATTACAATATTAAAATGACATTGTTGATTAAATTTCAAAATAAATAAATGAAATTTAGAGTTTTTTTGAGCACGTTCAATGAAAAAATAAATAAAATAAAATAATTATTTAATCTTTATTTCAAATATTTAAAGAGGATTTTAAAGTTAATTTTCAAAAAATATCCTAAAAAATTTAATCTTTTGGTGAATCTTAGTATATAATTTAAAATTCTTACAGACAGACTATGCTAATTTTAGTGAATTAAAATTTTGTTTCTTTTCACATTTTAATTAAGCACAAAAGCTAATAAATAAATAATAAAAAATGTGGATACAATTTATTTTTGAAGCTTTTGTTATTAGTTATTGCTAATAATAAGTCTAATTTTATTAGTTCGAATTAAAAATATTGCAAATTAGGAAACTAATTAATTTCGCATAATGTTAACTTGCTGGAGACAAAAAGTGGATTTAATTAAAGTGTCTATTTATTATAATTATTTATTTTTATTAATTTTCTACTTTGTTGATACAAATTTGTCTACCTCAATTTTTATTTTATATGAAAGTAAGAAGTTTTAATATATCAAATATTTAGATTAGTAAATAAATAAATATACAATTTTAATTAGGAATTATTGATTAGTTTAAAAACATCAATTTAAAAAATTAAATAGCTATGGTAGCAGAATAAATTATTGACATAGATTATATGAGAGTACGTTTAGTGCTTTTTTTGATACTAAATTATTCTCTTGACATACTTAACATTGCAGTTTGTATAAAATTTTATCAAATGGGCTTTTTTCCATATTTTATTAGCTATTTGATACCGTATTGCTTAGATAAATTAGCATTGATTGTAGTAGGATTTTTATCTGTTAATACTTAAAAAACAACATTTATAATAATGGATCTCTTGAACATAGGATGGATTTATCCTATTTTTGCTAAAAAAATGAGCGAACTCGCTTTATTAACTTTGGGTTTTAGGTTTATAGTTTCAAGGACAATTATTTAAAACCTTATTTAATGGATTTTCTTTTATGGTTTGTAGTATTTGTAAAATGAATAAATTCCACTTAGCTATAGATATTTAGCATACTTTATCTACTTAGCGTAAAATTCTTATTTCATCTTGATAATATCTTTCTATTCTATAACTATCTAAGAAAGATATATTTTCAAAACGTTTAGAAATTTCACAGCTATATTCACATACTTTTTGACTTTGACATCGTTCCTTTACTTAGAATTAGGGGCTAAATTAATTTACTATAACATAATTATAATTGCTTTTTAATATGTTGTTACCATTTATAAATTTAATTAAGTTAAATCTGATTTTCCTCTAATCGGACTCTTAATAACTCCCTTGCTCAATAACCGCTTTACTTAATTTTCATAATAGAGACATTAAATATTACAGAAAATTAATTTCAGTGCATAATTAATTAGATTTATTTTATTTATGATCGCTGTAGGAAGAAAGACAGTTACTGATTTGTAAAACAACCAAAACTTTTCATAAAACATATTCTATGTTAACAATTTGTTGATTATGATTTGGAATTCAATTTACTTAATCTTGTTTTTATTTTTGATTATCTAAAGAGAATTTACCCTTGCAGTGATTGTTTCTAAGGAAAGAGAAAGTTTGGTGCATCTTATTGAAAAACTAAATAGACTTGATCTCACATTTTTAAAAGATATAGAATTGACTTTGAATAATGGATATCGGTATTAAAATGTAAGTAAAAACAACTAAGATGGTGATTGTGAAAGTTTAGAATGTTAAGAATTTTACGAATTGCACTAGTAAATGAATAGAATTCAGTAAAAAAACAATGTAAAAGTGGTCATATCAAATTTTTATTTCATATAATGCAATTATCACCAAGAATAATTACTTACAAGCTTTGAATAGATAAATACATCTGTCCTTTATTACTTAACAATTTATTCAAATAAATAGATATTAGCTTTAATAGTAATAAAGCGAATTTTTAAAGGATACCTTTTTAATTAAACTAATGATTATATCATGTCTAACTTAAGCACTGAAAATTTAGCTTTAATCTAAACAGTATATTCTCATATATTCTCTATAAAAGCTTTAGAGAAATTATATCTTTAGCATTCTTTAAACTACTTACCTTAAATAACTTATGACTTATATGAGATTTGATAAATAATTATTTAAACTAGCTTTTGCCTTTTTGATCCTATAAGATTCAAAATTAATTACAAAACAGTTTCATTAAATTAAGAAAAAGACGTTTAATATTAAATTAGTTTTAAATCAAGAAATAATAATTAAGAGAAAAATCAGAATAAGTATTTATTTCATCAATACTCTATGTTTTTCCTATTTGTCTTCTTTTTTTAAAACAAAATTTACTTATGATTAGCAAACTCATTATTTTATTCATTTTAATTAATTTTCATAATTAAAATATTTATTTTCAAAAACAGAATTCATTCATTAATTTTTTTGAATGAATATTATTAACCAAAATAAAATTTTCTTATTGCATTGAAATGTCGAAAAACTATATTTGCTTATTTTTAAGAAAGAATTAAGTATAATACATAAAGAAACTGTGTCTTTCATTAGTGAGATCATTTTTAAACTCATTTAATCACCTAAAAAATATTAATATCTTCAATACATATATAAAGAATGTCTTTTGTATTCAAACCTTCGGGTTTATCTCTATATATATATATATATTAAAAAGTAAATATTTAATTATAAAAATTAATAATCAATAAATAAAACTAAAAAAAAGTAAATCCAGGAATCAAATACTTGTGTTTCCACTTTTAAATAAATTTTAAAAACTGGGGATGAGTAATAAATAGTAAAAAAAAAGGTGATAATTTAAAAATTTAAGAAAATGTGAATGAAATTATGTATTTTAATCTAATTTTTCAATAATTATTTATGTGCATGTTTGCATAGTTAATGTAAAAAATAATGTTTCTATATATTTTTTTACCTATGTTTGTTAATTTTTTAATAAATACATCAAATATTATTATTAATCAAAGGGTTTTACTTTGAATTTAAGATATATTTTTAATTAAAAATAATTTATTAAATTCTTCCTGAATTATTTAAATATTTTATCTTTTCTCCAATTTCAAATGGTAATTGAAACAATCATTATTATATTATTTTTACTTTAAGTGAATCTAGTTAACTCAACTCAATCTGTTGTAACTCTAATCTAAAAAAATTTTTTTGATTAAAAATTAATTATAACTTTACTTGAAAAATCCTTTAATTAACTAGAAATATTTTAACTTGGGTTAAGTAAGTACAGCAACAAACAACTAAATTAATTTATTTCATTTGATAGTTTTTTAATTATTGATTTTAATAGATAATTAGATATTTGACCTTTTTTTAAGGGGATAATAAATATGCTTAGGAATTAATAATTTTAAGTTAATTTATTTGAAAATTAAATAAAATTTTATAAAGCAATATTTATTCCTGTTAAAAAATTAAAAGAATTAATTAACGAAAGTTAAAATCTACTTATATATATATCTGATTGGTTATTTAGGAACAGTATAAAAATATTAGAAATTTAATCCTTAAAAGAACAAATTAATTTATTAGCTATTTATTTGTTCTCACAACTTCTATTATTTTTCAAAAAATTATTAAGAAAGAAAAGCAAAAACTATTCAGTATTTTGATATAATTAATTAATTAATTATTATTTTGTTAAAAAAAGAAATGAGTGAAAAATTAATATAATTTAAAGACGATGTTCCTATTGTCTTGAAATCATTTAAAATGACAGAGACAAAAATAAGTGAAAAATTGATAAAATTGAAAATCAAAGATCTTCCAATTGTAATATTGCAACGTATTTGAAAGATTGACAATTGAATTTTTTAATGAACAGCCTCTTAATTCTTTTTTATCAACTCAAACTAAAATTTTGATAAACGCAAAGTAAAAAATGCTTATTTTTTAATTCATTTTTTTGTTTCTTTCATTAATTTTTAGCTAGTTTTTTTGTAATATATTAATTGTATTAGTGGACAAAAATTAAGTGTTAATGAAATATTAGTTTTAAGTGAAAGCTTATAAAATTGTACAAATCTACAGTCTTTGACCTTGAAATTCAAATAATCCAAATTTAAAGGAGATGATAATATGTTCTCAAGTTTAGCTCCTGCATTGGCTAAATGCAATTAGCTCGTTGAATTTTCAATAGATTTAAGGTAAAGTAAATTTAATTGTTTTTTTTCATAAATTATTTCTTAATATGTAAATATTTCCTCTAAAATTATTAAAAAAATATGAAAATAATTGTTAATTATTGACATATTTATTTTTTATAATTACAAATTTTATGCTCAATCATTTTAAAATTAAATTAATTCAGCATTTTCTTATTTAAGAATCAACAAAAAATTTTTCAAAAAAATTTTACTTTGAGAATTTAAAGTTGATTATTTATTAAACAAAAACATACACTTTAATCAAAAATTAATTTTATTTTTTAGCTATCAGAAATTAGCAGACGATAATATTTTATCAACATTAGGAATTGCTTTAGCTGGTTGTACTAATATTTCAAGAATTTCTATAAACTTATAGTAATATTATCATAATTAATTATTTTTTTATCTTTCACAAGATATTTTTTAATCAATCAATTTCAATAAATAAATAAATAAATAAATAAATATGAATAGGAGTAGTAAATTTAAATTAAAAGGAGTATCTAGCTTAGTTTCTAGTTTAACTTATTGTACTAACTTGACATACTTGTTTCTTTAGCTTGAGTAGAATTAATTTATAAATTTAAGTTATTATTAATTTTACCATTTTTAGTAATAAAAAACAAATAAATAAATAAACACTTTTTATTATTTAATTTTCTAATTAATATGATTTTTTTTCAAAACATATAAAATAAGGTAGAATAGCTTCAACAAAAGCACTTTAGATTTTGGATCAGGCTTCTCTAATCTTTCTACTCTGGAACTCTTTATTGGGTTATATTACTTTCTTTTTTTACTTTTGCTTTAAATTTGAATATAAATCAATAATTTTATTTAATAAAAAAATTTTAATTAAAATAAAATTTTAAAAAATTTTGAAAAAAAATGAAAATAATTTGATTGAATATAAAAATTTAATTTTATTTTTCAATAATATTTAATCATTAAATAAATTTTATTTACTCTATAAAAGCAAAAACTATATAGATACAGAAAACTATTCACGATTACATGTGTCTTTAGCAATGTGCTCCAAATTGACTAATTTATATCTAAATATATAGTAAAGATAATTAACCTAATTTATTAATTTTAATTCTTACTTTCAAAAAAAAAATTGTAATATTTAATAGCAAGCAGTGTTTTTTTTTGATTAATTTATTAAAAATATTAAAAATTGCTTTAAATTGTTTCATTAAATAAAACAATTTTTTATTTTTGTCAATATAATTAATGATAGAGATAACTTTTACTATAACATTGGAAATGAAAAGTGCAATGGCTTATCTTCATGCATCAACCTATAATACTTGAATCTTTAATTAAGGTAAGAAGATTTGTTCTTATATCATTAAATTTGATAAGATAATATCGTATTTTAGAAAATAAACATTAAAAGTATTATTTATTTTTTTAAACGAAAGACAAGGGTAATTTGATCCCTTTATATTTTTTTAATTATAATTTAAATAATAATATCATTAAGCACTTTTACTGTAAATAAAAGTGGTCTAAATAGGGAAGGTAATCTATGTTTAATCTCTAGCTTAAGAAACTTAGTTAAACTTCAAAAATTCATTTGCAAGTAACTATTAATTAATTAATATATAAAATAGATGCATTTTTGTAATTTAAATTTCTTCTTTTTTTAAGTGTGAAAGGTGAAAATGATGAAGAAATAGCCTCTCTTTTAGGATCTGCATTAATTAGTTGCATTAGTCTTGAGTTTTTAGATATAAGTTACAGGTAAAATAAATAATTTGTTTTTTCAATTTTATTAAATTAAAGTGAAACAACTACCAAATATTTATTTTATTTTTAACTTTTATGTCTAATAATTAACTTTGAATTATTTATTGTTTTCCCTCTATAAAGATTATCTTCAAGTTTCCAAATTTTAAAAAAATTCCACTTGTTCTGTAGAAAATAATTATTAACATTTAGATTTACCAAGTTTTAAGTGAGGGAGTGTTTACAGTATTGATAAAATTTGATTAAGTTTATCAATAAATATTATTTAAAACAAATTAATTTATTTTTTTATTTTAAAGATTAAATATTGTTTTTCATTTATCTTTAATAACAAAGTTTGTAAATAAAAAATTTATAAATAATTAGGTTTGAAAAAAACTTTGAAAAATCTATTGCTGGATTTAGCTCTTAATTATCAAATTGTTCTAATCTTTCTTCAATTAAACTAGACTTAAGGTAAAGTTTTAAAGTTTTTATACTGAAAAATACCCTTATTTATTCACAAGATAAGCTTCAAAAATTATTTTATTTTAAAAATTTTATGCAATTTTTTACTATAAATTTTTATATTAAATTTGTTTTATTCATAAAATTAAGTGGATAGGATGAAATTCGTTATGAAACTACCTCAGCTTTGTCTTAAAACTTAGCAAAATGTCCTAAACTGACACATTTGTAGCTAAATATTAGGTAAAACTATTTTTTAACTTAAAATTGTAAATTCTATTATTAAATTACAACAAACAAGTATTTAAATATTTTGAAAATTAATTTTCTAAATAAAAATCAAATGATATTATTTAAGAACTGTCGATAGTAAGTACATAAATGATGAAGGAATGATGGGATTGAGTTTTGGCTTAGCAAATTGCAGCAATCTTAATGCTTTAGTACTTGATTTAGGGTAAGTTATATTATTTTCATATCATAATAACTATTATTATCATTATTTATATAGGGATTAAAATATTAATTCTAAAGGTGTTTCACAAATATTTTCTTCACTATAATAATGTCAAAATTTATCATATCTAAATGCGGATTTGAGGTACATACATACATTCATACAAACAAATATTTATTTATTAATCAATCTATTTATTTATTTATTTTTAGATTTTTTTGTTTTATAATTAGATTATTTGCTTTTTTAATAATAAACTCATTTATGTTCAAAATAGCATGAGTTCTAAAATTTTCTTAAATTTTCAAAATTGTAATAAACCAAATTGATCATTTTTTATTAAAAAGTTGGAATTAAATTGGAGATGAAGGTATTGCAAATATTGGTGCTTCTCTAGAGAAATTTAAAAGCCTCTCAGCCCTTACGTTATATTTTTAGTAAAAATCTTTGCTTGTTAATTATTTTCTTAAATTTCCTAAAATACTCTTAGATTTAAAAATATTTCAATTCATTATTTTTTTTTGCTTAAAATTTGATTTATATTATTTTCATAAATTTATCAAATTAATTTTATATACTTAAAAGTTGTTGCAGATTTAGCAATTCAGACCTCAGTGGCTATTTAAAAAAGTGCAAAAACCTTACCAGCCTAAGCATTAATATCATGTAAATTTATTAATAAATTAATCCAATTACTCAAAATAATAAACACGGATTTACTTTAAATCAATAGGAGTTAATAATATTGCTTGAAAATGTTATAAATTAATTTAAGCAATTTATTCTTCCTTCTTTTAATATTTAACTGTATTTATTTTTATTAAATGATAGAGGAAATAATCTCAAAGGAGATAGCATATATAATAAATTCTAGAGTGATATTTATAAAATTTAGAGACTTGTAAAGCTTAGATATTAATTTTGAATATATTTAAAAAATATAGTAAGATATCAAATATAATTTGTTTTTTTATATATTTTATATATACCTCGCACACTTTATTTAAATTGTTTAAACAGCTTAACTAAATATTAGTTTTATATAAAAATTTTTACTTATTTATCCTAAATTTTCCAAATTTAAATTTGATGTGAAATGTATTTATTCTTTATATAGAAATTTATTTTCATTAAAAACAAATAATAAATTAACTATTTTTATAATTAATTAAATTTTGATAAAATTGTTGCTAATTAAATATCAAAAGATAAATGATATAATAGAATAAATATAAAATACTTAAAGATGTAACTATTTATTTTTAAATTAATTACTGTTTAACTTCATTTATACCATTAAAAAAGTTTTTAAACTCCTCACTTTAATCTCACACTCAACTCCATATTGATCTAATGTAAATTAAATTTCTTAATAATTATCTATCTTATTTATTTTACTATTATTATCAAGTTCAAATTTTTTAAAAGAAATTTTCTTATATATTAAAATTAATATTTTTATGTTAATTCATACATATAATTTTTAACTTTTATTATAATATTTATTAATTTGTTATAAATTCATATTTTTACTTTATTTTTCATTCTAACTAATAAATAAATAAATAAACAAACTAATTATATTCTTTTAAATATTTATAATGGGAAAGCTAAAATGGTGATGAAGGTGTCTCAGAATTATGTTTTGCATTAGAAAAGTGTATTAAACTCTAAAATTTGACACTTTGTTTAAGGTAAAAATAACTTATTTCTCTAGGATTATGATATTTTTTAATACAAAATGGATTTAAAACAAAAATACTCTTCTATCTTTTAGGATTTGATTTGACTTATTTGTTTTTTATTCTTATAAAATTTTTTGAAATTTGATCAATTTTTTTTATTAAAATTTTGCTTAAATTATTTATTGATTGATTTACTTTTATTTTATATTTTTTTTCATCTTTCCTTCTTATTAACTAAAAAACAAATTAATTATATTATTTTCTTTAATTTTAAAAAAAGAGAGAATAAAATTGATGATGTATGTGCCTCAAGCTTAGGTTATGCACTAGCAAAGTGCTCAAATCTCTTAAATTTGACACTTAGTTTAAGGTAAAATAAGTTAGTTATATATTTTTTATTGTGATATTTTTAAATATCAAAACTGATTTAAAACATAAATGGATTTAAACAAGAATGCTCTATTTATTTATTAACACTTTGTTTGATTTATTTGTTTTTTATTCTGATTAATTGTGTATTTTTAAATTTAAATATTTTTCATATTCAAAATATGTTTAAATTATTTATTGGTTTATTTTTTCTTCATATTTCCTTCTCATTAACTAATAAATGAATACATTATTTTTTTTTTCATATATAAAAAGGAAGAATAAAATGAATCATGAAGGTGCCTTAGGTTTAGGTTCTGGATTAGCAAATTGCACTAAACTCTCAAATTTAGTACTTGATTTTTAGTAAAAACAACTAATTTCTTTTTTATGGTATTTTTTAACATCAAAATGGATTTAAAATAAAAATGCTCTTTTTATTTATTAGTATTTGATTTAATGTATTTGTTTTTTGATTTAGATTATATTTTTTAAATTTAAGTCATTTTTGATATTCAAATTTTGTTTAAAAATTATTTATTTGTATATTTCATATTTTTTCCTCATTTTTCCTTCTTATTAACTAATTTATTAACTAATGAACAAACAAATTATTATATTTTTTTCGATATTTAAAAAGTGAAAGTTAAATTGGCGATAAAGGTGTCTCATGCTTAGTTTCTGAATTAGAAAAGTGCACTTATCTCTCAAGTTTGGTACTTTATTTAAGGTAAACTTATTTCTTTTGGATTATGATATTTTTAATATCAAAACAGATTTAAAATTAAAATGTTTATTTTATTTATATGATTTTTAATTATGATTATGTTCTTTATAAATTTAAGTTGTTTAATATATCCAAATATTGCTTAAATTATAGTAAATACCATATTTATGCCTCCCCCTCCCTATCCCCTTATTTTGCCCCCTCAATTACTTCAGTGTATATTTTACATTTCTTCCATTCAAATTGTTTTACTCCCCCTGTGGCATAAGAGGGGTGGGGGTATTAGTATGGTCTTTACTGTATTCATTTATTTATTTACATTTTTCTTTTTAATTAACTAATAAATAAACTAATTATATTTTCTTTAATATTTAAAAAGCTACAATTAAATTTGCCATGAAGGTGCCTCAGGCTTAGGTTCTGGATTAGCAAAATGCATTAATCTTTCAAATTTAACTCTTTAATTATAGTAAAAATAATTTATTTCTTTTGGATTGTGATATTTTTAAAATTAAAAAGAATTCAAAATAAAAATGCTCTTTTTATTTTTGTGGATTGATTAAATTTATTTGAGTTTTGATTCTGATTATAATTATTTAAATTATTTATTTATTGATTTAATTTTTTCTATATTTATTTTTATTATTTTTTATCCTCTAATTAACTAAAAAACAAACTAATTATATATTCTTCAATATTTTAAAAGGATGAATAAATTTGGTGATGAAGGTGCCTCAGGTTTAGGCTCTGGATTAGCAAAGTGCAGAAATCTCTCATATTTAAAACTAGATTTAAGGTAAAATCAACTTATTACTTTTGGATAGTGATATTTTTTAATATTAAAATGGATTTAAAACAAATTAGTCTTTTTATTAAAAAGATTTTGGTATGATTTATTTGTTTTTTTAATTCTGGAATTGTGTGTCACTTTTCATATTCAAATTTTGCTAAAAATAATTATTAGTTTATTTTTATTTCGTATTATTTGTTATTTTTCATTTTTTTTAAAAACTAACATACTAACATGTTATATATTCTTGTATCTTTAAAAAGCTTTGCTTAAATCGGTGATGAAGGTGCCTCTAACTTATTTTGTGGATTAGCAAATTGTATTAATCTCTCAAATTTGACACTTTAATTATGGTAAAGGCTATTTATTTTTTTTGGATTGTGATATATTTTTTAATATCAAAATGGATTTAAAATAAAAATGTTCAATTTATTTATTAGGATTAAGTTTGATTTATTTGCATTATGATTCTATTGAAGTATTTTTAAATTTAAGTCATTTTAAGTATTCAAAATTTGCTTAAATGATTTGTTGGTTTATTTTTATTTCATAATTTTTCTTCATTTTTCGTTCTAATTAACTGAAAAACAAATTATTTATATTTTCTTCAATATTTAAAAAGCAAGAATCAAATTAATCATAAAGGTTCTTCAGGCATAGGTTCTGGATTAGCAAAATGCATTAATCTCTCAAATTTGAAACTTAATTTAAAGTAAAAACAACTTATTTCTTTTGGATTAAGTGATATTTTTTAATATCAAAATAAAACAAAAATGCTCATTAGTATTTGATTTGATTTATTTGCTTTTTGATTTTAACAATGTTTTTTTTAATTTAAGTCATTTTTTTTATCAAATTTCGCTTAAATTAATCATTACTTTACTTTTATTTTATTTCATATTTTTTATTCATTTTTTCTTCTAAATACAAAATAATTAATTCTGTTTTCTTCAATATTCGAAAAGCTACAATTAAATTGATGATTAAGGTGCTTCAGGCTTAGGTTTTGGATTAGCAAACTGCACTAATCTTTCAAATTTGAAGCTTTATTTAAGGTAAAAGCAACTTATTACTTTTGGGTTGTGATATTTTTTTTAAATTCAAAATAAATTTAAAACAGAATTTTCTTTTTGTTTGTTAAGGATTTGGTTTGATTTATTTTCTTTTAAATTAAAATTATTTATTTTTAAATTTAAGCCTTTTTTTATTTACAAATTTGTTTAAATCATTTATTGGTTTACTTTTTTTTAGTTTTTTTCTTCATTTTTCCTTCAAATTAACTAATAAATAAATTATATTTGATTAAATATTTAAAAAGGAAGAATAAAATTAGTCATGGCGGGGCCTCAGGCTTAGTTTCTGGATTAGCAAAGTGCATTAATCTCTCAATTTTGAAACTAGATTTAAAGTAAAAACAATTTATTTCTTTTGAATTGTGTTTGTTTTTTTCTGTCAAATTGGATTAAAAACAAAAATTTTATTTTTATTTTATAGGATGGATTTGATTTCATTTTTTTGATTGCTTTTTTATTTTGATTATGTTTTTTAAATTTAAGCCAGCCATTTTTAATATTCTAATTTTGCTTAAATTATTGCTTGGCTTACTTTTATTTCATATTTTTTCTTTATTTTTCCATCTTGCTAACTATAAGCAAACTAATTGTATTATCTTCAATATTTAAACAGTGAAAATTAAATTGGCGGTGAAGGTGCCTCAGGCTTAGGTTCTGAATTAGCAAAGTGCACTAATCTCTCAAATTTGAAACTTAATTTAAAGTAAAACAACTTATTTCTTTTATCAAAATGCATTTAAAGAAGAAATGCTCATTTTATTAATTACGATTTGATTTGTATGCTTTCTGATTCTGATTATATCCTCTTTAAATTTTAGTTATTTAATATAAGCAAATATTGCTTAAATTATTGATTGGTTTACTTTTATTATATATATTTTCTGCATTGTTTCCTTTAATTAGTTAATAAGCAAACTAATTATATTATCTTCAATATTTAAAAAGTGAAAATTAAATTAGCGATGAAGGTGTCTCAGGTTTAGGTTCTGGATTAGCAAGGTGCACTAGTCTTTCAAATTTGAAACTTGATTTATAGTAAAAACAGTTTATTTCTTTTAGATTGTGTTTTTTTAATATTGAAATGGATTTAAAACAAAAATGCTCATTTTAGTTCTTATGATTTGGTTTGATGTATTGGCTTTTTGAAATATGATTATGTTTTTTAAATTTAAGCTATTTTTAATATTCAAATTTCGCTTAAACTATTGTTTGGTTAACTTTTATTTCATATTTTTCTTCTTTTTTCTATCTACTTAACAATAAGCAAACTAATTGTATTCTCTTTAATATTTAAAAAGTGAAAATGAAATTGGTGATAAAGGTGTCTCAGTCTTAAGTCATGAATTAGCAAAATGTGCCAATCTCTCAAATTTTAAACTTAATTTAAAGTAAAAACAACTTTTTTCTTTTTGGTTGTGATATTTTTGAATATAAAAATGTATTTAAAACAAAAAAGCCCTCTTATTTATTATGATTTGATTTAAATGCTTTTTGATTCTCTTAACATGTTTTGAAATTAAATCAATTTTTCATATTCTTAAATCAATTATTGGTTTACTTTTATTTTATATATTTTCTCCATTTCTCATTGTAATTAAAGAATAAGCAAATAAATTATATTTTCTTTAATGTTTAAAAAGTGAAAACTAAATTAGTGATGAAGGTGCCTCAGGCTTAGGTTCTGGATTAGCAAAATACACTATTCTCTCAAATTTAACACTTTTTTTAGGGTAAAAACAATTTATTTCTTTTGGATTGTGATATTTTTTATATAAAAATGTATCAAAATAAAAAAGCTCTTTTTATTGTTTAGGATTTGATTTGATTTATTTGCTTTTTTATTCTTTTAGTATTTTTGAAATTTGATCAATTTATTTTTTATATTCAAATTTTGCTTAAATTAATTATTAGTTTACTTTTATTTGATATTTTTTCTTCATTCTTTCTTCTAATTAACTTAAAAATGAACTAATTGTATATTATTGAATATTTTAAAAGAAAGAACAAAATTAGTCATGAAGGTGCCTCAGGCTTAAGTTCTGGATTAGCATAGTGCACTAATCTCTCAAATTTGACACTTAATTTACAGTAAAAACAGCTTATTTCTTTTTAATTGTCATAATTTTAGATATCAATTCGGATTTAAAGCAAAAGAGCTCATTTTATTTATTTGGATTTGATTTATTTGATTTTTGATTCTAATTAATTATATTTTTTTTAATTTAGGCCATTTTTTATATATAAGTTTTGCTTATATTATTTATTCTTATTTTTTCCTCCTATTCCTTCCAATTAACTAATAAAAATGCTAACTGTATTTTATTCAATATTTAAAAAGTTTAAATTAAATTGGTGATGAAGGTGCTTTAAGCTTAAGTTATGGATTAGCAAAATGCTCTAATCTCTTAAATTTGTTACTTTATTTAAGGTAAAAACAGCTAAATTATTTATGGTATTTTTTAAATCAAAATGGATTTAAAACAAAAATGCTCCTTTTATTTTTTTAGGATTTAATCTGATTTGGTTTATTTGATTTTAGATCATATTTATTTATTCTTTATATAAATATCAAAACAAATAATAATTTAAATATTTATTCTAATTATCTCTAAAATATATTTTTATTTATAGCTGTAATGAAATCGATGAATCGCAAGAATTAAAAATATGGAGCAAAATTGTTAAAACTAAAAGATTAGTAAACTGTTAAATAGATTTCTGATAAAAAAAAGTAATAAACATAGATAGAATTGACAATTTGAAAAATAAAATTTTTTATATATTAATACATTGAATGTTTGTTAAAATTTAAAAATTATTAATAAAAAATAAATATAAATAATATAGTTAATTGTAAGTATTACTTATTATGTATTTATATTAAACAATATAAATAAACAAAAATAAATACATAAATTCTATTTTTAATCTTTTTAAGAAAAAGATTTTAAATTAAATTTATTGATCAAATATTAATTTTTTTGCATACTAATCTCTTCATTTTAATAAGCTTAAAACTTAATAATATTTTAGAAGATCCATCAAGTGCATTATTGCTAATTTTATAAAATTTTGTTAATTTAAACAAGTTAAATTAATTAAAAATAATTATAAATTTAAAGTCAATATTTATTTTAATACAAATATTTTCTTCAAAAAAATAAAAAATTAAAAAAAAACAGAAGTATTTATTTATATTATAAAATTAAGTAATCAATTTCATTTAAATATTTAAATGATAGCTTTCTTACAATAAATATATTTGCTTTTGTTAAATATAAAGCTAATTACCTCAAATCAAGTATCAAACATGATAGTCTGTTGCATTTCTTTATGCCATTATATAAGCTTAATGCAGCTTTTCCACAAATATAATTATTGCTTTAAATAAATAAATAATTAAATAATATTCTTTGATTTTGTATGCCATTATGAAAATTAAAATAAAATTAAGCAAATAAATAAATAATATTGATAAATAAATAAACTTAAATAACAAATACTTAAAAATCAAATAATTTCGAAAGTATCTATTAATTTACGTTATACATATAAAAGATATAAAAAAGAAAAAAACTATTTCTTTACTAAAGATCAAGGTTCAAAGCTGAGAGATGAGGAAATTTTATCAAAGCAGAACCTAAACCGGTAGCAAATTTAATTCCAATTTTATTGTTGCTTTTGGCATTTAAAAAATAATTATTAATTTAAAGATTAATAAAAATAAGAAATTTATAAAATGATTTATTAAATTTAAGGAATGATTGATAAATAAATAGAAGTAAGTTTCTCATAATTTTGATAAATTACTGAAAGATGAAAGTTAAAAATGTGATATTAGAATTATTTTCTAAAACAGGACCTAATTCTGACAAACCAAAATCAGTAATTTCATTTCTCCTTTTAAAATATTTAAAATAAAATTATGTTTTTTTTGATTAAAATTCAAGCTTATTTAAAGTAATAAAAAAATGATAAATTTTCAAGATGTCTAAAAATTGTTAATTTTTGTTAAGTCTGAGCAAAATAAAAACTAGAATATGACTTAAAATAATTTACCATAGGTAAAGTGTTATATTAGAGAGATTATTACACTTTGATAAAGCAGAAATTAGTTCTTGAGCACCTGCATCTCCTATCCGATGGTTGCTTTTATTATATTTTATGAAAAAAATATTAAGAGATTTAAATTGAATAAAATAAAACCCAAAAAATAATGATAAATCAATCAACTATTAAATAAATAAATATTATTTTTTCGATCACAATTGTTTGTTGTAAAAGGAAAATTTTTTAATTTTCAAAAAAAGCTTGCTTTACTTTAGATCAATTTTAAGATTAGTATGAGAAGAAAGAGAAGAGCTTAGAAACTTTAAATAAAATAAAAATATTTATGCCTATAATAGTTAAATAATCAGATATTTACATCTGATAGACTTGTAAATTCAATTGTTTTTTACATCTTTTTTTTAGTAAATTTTATAAAAAAGCAAATTTTATGAAAAGCATTTAATTTATTATAAAAGCTTTGCAGTTTAATTTTTGTTTTAAAAAATGTATAAAGAAAGTAAAATTTTTCTAATGATTGTATAGTATATATATAAGGTCAATCCTCGATAATTAATGGTGTTTTCCATCTTTAATATTAATGAAAAAAGTTCCTAGTACGGATTTGGTATCCTCTCTTTTTCCGATCCCTGACGATAGGATCAAATAGAATTTTTTGCAATGAATAAGTAAAATTTTTATTTATTTAAGCTTAATTGAATATATTATTTTTAATATTTATTTTATTGAGTAAAATATATGTTAAAATTAAATTAAAAAACAAATATTTCTACTCTTTATAATGTGTAAATAAGAAATAAAAGATTAAAATTATTTTTTCTTCTCCTTATGTTTTTAACTAAACATATAATTTATTTAATAGAAAAAAATAATTATGCTATATTAAATAAATCAAAAAAAGGAAAAGTATAGATATTTCTTATCTAATAATCTAGTTAATTATTTAAATTTATACATAATTAATTTGTATTTATATTTTCATCAAATAAATAAAAAGTTAGCTTTTTTTTATGCCAATATCTGATATAATAAATTTACATATTTCTTATTTATTTATTAGTTCATTCATTAATTCATTTACTAATTGTATAAATAAAAATATGAAAGAAAAGTGAAAATTAGTTTATTTATATCTTAGACTTTAGTTTTAAAAAATTTCTGAATATATTAAATAGAAAATATAACAATTAAATAATGATTATATTAAATTATACCAAAAAAATAAATGAATGAAGCTACCTTAGTTTTGAGTTATTTAAATAAGAATACATAAATGAATCTTTGAAAAGAAGCTAATATTTGTATGGTTATGTTTTACTTTTGTAAAATTAAATTATTTTATTAAAAGCAAAAATATAAAATTATTAAAATTTCTAAGCAAACAAAAAACTAAAAATGGATTAAAACTAATAAAATTTTCTTTATCTATAAGAAGTAATCAACCAATATTGGTTTTCTTTTAAAAAAAATTTCTTAGTTCAGACTTTGAGCTTCTCACTAATCTTTAGTTGGAAATTAATTAAAATTTAGAATAATAATTTTTTTTGTAATATTTTTTGTTAATAAAAAATATCTTTTCCAGAAATTATCTATTAAAAAATGATTTAACAAGAAAAATAATTATGAAATAATTTTTAATTTAATAAGCAAATAATAACCAGAATTATTAGCTGAAACTATAGCTAAATGTATCAATCTCTTAAATTTGATAATACTGAATAGTTTGATTTGTATTGATATAATTTTAGAATTAAGTATTAATAAATTATTTTGCTAATTCAAATAATTTTTAAAATAAATAAAATATTTACACATAAATGAACAATTTTTAATTTAAATTACTTATACAAAGTTGATAATAATTTTGTATCATGTCTTGAAACTATCTTAGCTATTTACTAGAAAATTTAATACATAGAGCTCGATTTAAAAAAACATAAACTCAATAAAATTTTTAAAGCATTAGCTAATCTTATATTTTAAAATAAATTAAAGATTAGATAAATGATAAAATTTTTAACTAGAAATGTCAAACTTCGTATCTAAATTAACTTATTGTTCACTTCTTAAAATAATAAAATTTAATTTAAGGTATGTAGTATTTATTTTAAAAGGAAATATTAAAAAATTAATTTACCTTAAATAAAATCAATTAAACAAAAGCTTTTTAAAATCAACTTTCAAAAACAATTGATTATTTTTTTTACATAACTTAGCTTTTAATTTTAATAAAAAAAACAAAAATAAAAAATCTAGTTGTGCTAAGTCTAAATCTAATTTATCTATGTATCTATTTCTCTTTTAATATTTATTTATCTGCAAATAACTTAAAATATAATATTTCAATTTTAAATAAATTTATTATATTTTATTTAACTAAAATTATTACTTTTTTTTATTTTTAAATAATTTCCATTTATTTATTAACTTTATTTAAGTTGAGTTTTGTTTAAGTATTTAACTAAAAAATATGTTAATTTCATTAAAAGAAAGCTTATTTCATAAATAATATAAGAAATAAATGATATTTTTTATCTTGTTAATTTTAGCTTAAAATATATTCCATAAAATAAAACTTTTTTAATTTTAGCCTCTATTTATCTATATTTTTAATTGAAAGTTATATCTGTGAATACGTTTTTTAAATTAATAGCTATACCTAAATAGACAAAAATGATTTGCTAAAATTAGCAAATCATATTGGAAGCTGTAAAAATCTCTCAGATTTAAATTTATATTTAAGGATTTTTATTTTATTATTTTAATATTTATTAATTTGATCAAAGCGCTAGTAATAATAGATCATACTCTCTTTTCTAAATACATTAAAAAATAAAAATTATTTTTTAAAGTAAGGCTGCATCTTAAAATAAATAATGTAAAAAATTATTTATTTATTTGGGATTATTTCCATGGAATATTGGAAATCAAAAATTAATTATTAGTTTTATCCTGCAAAAACAATATCATCAAATATATAAATTAATTTTAATTTGTTGGATAGAAAATTTTATTATATATTATTTTAATTTTTATTATTATAATAATTGATAAAAAATTATATAAATTTCTTTATTTTTCATTTTATTATTTAAATTTATAAACATAGGAAGATAAAAGATCTTCAAAATATTACAAAAAATTAGGATAATAATCATTATAATAATTATCACAAGAATAGAAAATTTAATCATATATTATTTTAATTTCTATTATAATGATAATTGATAAAATAATTATATAAATATCTTTATTTTTGATTTTATTATTTAAATTTATAAACATAGGAAGATAAAAGATCTTCAAAATATTACAAAAAATTAGGATAATAACCATTATAATAATTATCGCAATAACCATTTTAAAAAAAATATTCTATAAAATATTTCATAAAAGAATTTCTTGTTTTTTCATAATATTCCATCTAATCTTATGTTGATGCATAAAATACAAATAGATATAATTTGATAATATGATATATTTAATATTATTCATTTGATCTTTGTTAAATTACATGTGCTTATGATAGTCAAAATCCTTTTCTAATTATCCTAAATATTATTATATTGTCAATCCATAAGCATATTTATTATCCAAAAAAGAAAATATACCTTTGAATAACATAACAACTGAATCAAAAAAATATGTAAAATAAAATTTTTCATCAA
Organism: Tetrahymena malaccensis 436; assembly: GCA_000231845.2. Classification (NCBI taxonomy): domain Eukaryota; phylum Ciliophora; class Oligohymenophorea; order Hymenostomatida; family Tetrahymenidae; genus Tetrahymena; species Tetrahymena malaccensis. The sequence continues at coordinate 188,116 of JH720090.1, read as the reverse complement.
TTTTAGTTCCATTACCTAATCCTTTAATGAATATTTTATTAACATCTAATTCATAATTCTTTTTCAATTATTTTTCATTTTATTATTTTATTACTTTTTATTTTGAAAATAAATTTATTTTATATTTAGAAATTTTTTTTTTATATTTATTACTTATTTTTTTTGTAAATCAATCTATCTATCTATATTGATTGTTTGTTTGTTTCTTTCACAAATATAAAATATAAATTTTAGCTTCACAATTTATATATAAATTCTTTTAGTATAATTTATATATATTTTTTCACATAAAAATATAGTCTTTAAGTTTATGGTTTACAAAAGATACGTCTTCTATGCTTCATTTTATCTTTATCAAAATTACATAGTTTTAACAGTTAATCTTTTAGCTTTAAGACACTTATTCAATATTTTTTTTGGGTGATTGATGTCATTGTAACTATCAATAGATATATATATTAGAAATAATTAAAAATGAATAAAAAATATTTGAGTTAAATTTTGATGAATCATATTTAATTTCTTTATTTTTTCCAATCTGTATCTTAAAAATATAAAATTATCATAATTATCAGTATCAAAAAGTAAATAAATCAAGTAAAAAGATTGTTTTTATTTTAATTCATTTTGATATTAAAAAATATCACTATCATAAACAAATAAGCTGTTTTTACCATAAATTAAGTGTTAAATTTGAGAGATAAGTGCAATTTACTAATGCAGAACCTAAACTTAAGGCACCTTCATCACCAATTTAATTTCCACTTTTTAAATATTGAAGAAAATATTAATTAGCTAGTTAAAAGGAAAAATGAATAAAAAATATGAATTAAGAATAAACAAACTAGTAAATAATTTTAGCAAATTTTGAAAATGAAAATTGACTTAAATTAAAAAAACATAATCAGACAGAATCAAAAATTATAAATCAAGTAAAAATATTGTTTTTGTTTTTATTCATTTTGATATTAAAAAATATCACAATCATAAATAAATAAATAAATAAATAAATAAATAAGCTGCTTTTACCCTAAATCAAGTGTTAAATTAGAGAGATTAGTGCAATTTGCTAATGCAAAACCTAAACCTTAGGCGCCATTTGCACCTATTTAATTTTCACTTTTTAAATATTGAAGTAAATATTAGTTAGATGAATAAAAAATATGAATTAAGAATAAACGAACTAGTAAATAATTTAAGCAAAGTTTGAAAATGAAAAATGACTTAAATTAAAAAAACATAATCATTCATAATCTAAAAGTAAATCAATCAATTAAAAATATTGTTTTTGTTTTAATTCATTTTGATATTAAAAAGTATCACAATCATAAACAAATAAGCTGTTTTTACCCTAAAGCAAGTATTAAATTTGAGAGATTAGTGCAATTTGCTAGTGCAGAACCTAAACCTGAGGCACCTTCATCACCAATTTAATTGTAACTTTTTAAATATTGAAGAAGATATTAGCTAGTTAGAAGGAAAATCGAATAAAAAAATATGAATTAAGAATAAACGAACTAGTAAATAATTTTAGCAAATTTTGAAAATGAAAAATGACTTAAATTAATTCATTTTGATATTTAAAAATATAACTATCATAAAAAAATAAGCTGTTTTTTACCATAAATTAAGTGTTAAATTTGAGAGATTAGTGCAATTTGCTAGTGCAGAACCTAAACCTGAGGAACCTTCATCACCAATTTAATTGGAACTTTTTAAATATTGAAGAAAATATTAGTTAGTTAGAAGGAAAAATTAATAAAAAATATGAATTAAGAATAAGCGAATTAGTAAATAATTTTAACAAATTTCGAAAATGAAAATTGACTTAAATTAAAAAAACATAATCTGACAGAATCAAAAATTATAAATCAAGTAAAAATATTTTTTTTGTTTTAATTCATTTTGATATTAAAAAATAATACAATCATAAATAAATAAGCTGTATTTACCTTAAACCAAGTGTTAAATTTGAGAGATTAGTGCAATTTGCTAATGCAGAACCTAAACCTTAGGCGCCACTTGCACCTATTTAATTTTCACTTTTTAAATATTGAAGTAAATATTAGTTAGTTAGAAGGAAAAATGAATAAAAAATATGAAAAAAGAGTAAACGAACTAGTAAATAATTTAAGCAAAGTTTGAAAATTAAAAATGACTTAAATTAAAAAAACATAATCAGTCATAATCTAAAAGTAAATAAATCAAGTAAAAATATTGTTTTTGTTTTAATTCATTTTGGTATTAAAAATATCACAACCCAAAACAAATAACTGTATTTACCTTAAACCAAGCGTTAAATTTGAGAGATTAGTGCAATTTGCTAAAGCGGAACCTAAACCTGAGGCACCTTCATCACCAATTTAATTTTCACTTTTGAATATTAAAGAAAATATTAGCTAGTTAGAAGGAAAAATGAATTAAAAATATGAATTAAGGATAAGCGAACTAGTATTTAAGTAAAGTTTGAAAATCAAAAATGACTTAGATTAAAAAAACATAATCAGTCATAATCTAAAAGTAAATAAATGAAGTAAAAATATTGTTTTTGTTTTTATTTATTTTAATATTAAAAAGTATCACAATCATAAACAAATAAGCTGTTTTTACCCTAAAATAAGCATTAAATTTGAGAGATTAGTGCAATTTTTTAGTGCAAAACCTAAGCCTGAGGCACCTTCATCACCAATATTATTTCGACTTTTTAAATATTGAAGTAAATATTAGCAAGTTAGAAGGAAAAATGAATAAAAATATGAATTAAGAATAAACGAACTAGTAAATAATATAAGCAAAGTTTGAAAATGAAAAATGACTTAAATTAAAAAAACAAAATCATTCATAATCTAAAAGTAAACAAATCAAGTAAAAATATTGTTTTTGTTTTAATTCACTTTTATATTAAAAAATATCACAATCGTAAATAAATAAACTGTTTTTACCATAAAACAAGTGTTAAATTTGAGAGATTAGTGCAATTTGCTAATGCAAAACTTAAACCTGAGACACCTTCATCACCAATTTAATTTTAACTTTTTGAATATTGAAGAAAATATTAGCTAGTTAGAAGGAAAAATGAATAAAAAATATGAATTAAGGATAAAAGAACTAGTAAATAATTTAAGCAAAGTTCGAAAATGAAAAATGACTTAAATTAAAAAAGCAAAATCAGTCAAAATCTAAAAGTAAATAAATCAAGTAAAAATATTGTTTTTGTTTTAATTCATTTTGGTATTAAAAAATATCACAATCATAAACAAATAAGCTGTATTTACCTTAAACAAAGCGTTAAATTTGAGAGATTAGTGCAATTTGCTAGTGCAGAACCTAAACCTGAGGCACCTTAACAACCAATTTTATTTCGACTTTTTAAATATTGAAGAAAATATTAGCTAGTTAGAAGGAAAAATGAATAAAAAAATATGAATTAAGAATAAACGAACTAGTAAATAATTTAAGCAATGTTTGAAATGAAAATTGACTTAAATTAAAAAAACATAATCAGTCATAATCTAAAAGTAAATAAATCAAGTAAAAATATTGTTTTTGTTTTTATTTATTTTGATATTAAAAAATATCATAATCCAAAACAAATAAACTGTATTTACAAGAGATAAATTGTTAAATTTGAGAGATTAGTGCAATTTACTAATGCAGAACCTAAACCTGAGGCACCTTCACCACCAATTTAAAAGAAGGGCTTAGGGACTCGAGTGGGCGAGTCCGAGGGTCGTTGCTATTATAAAGGAGGTTCGAAACCCTAACCAGCCCCTTTATTTCGAAAAATTCCAATATAAATGCGAATGGTACCAATGATCCTCCAAGTAGGAGGAAAGGCTGATTCTGATGGGGTTAAGGAGGAGGCCTCATTCTGAA
>JH720090.1:152438-172247 GCA_000231845.2 Tetrahymena malaccensis 436 | reverse complement strand
AATGCCTGAGGGTTAGGCGACCCTTCCCTTCTAGATTATAATTACCCATGTATATATATAAATAATTAAATGGTATTGAATTAAGAATAAATTAATATAATTATATTGTATTACAGGGATCCCAAAGAACCCGAGTGCATATTCTATGTGCGAGTACATTCATTCATTCATCACCAATTTAATTTCTACTTTTTAAGAAATAATGATAAAATTAATAAGAATAATTTTTATATATTAAATTTACTAGAGATTAATATGGAGATGAGTGTGAGTTTAATGAGAAGAAGTTAAAAACTTTTTTAATTGTAAAAATAAAATTAAAGAGTAATTAATTACAAAATAAATACTTACATCTTCTATCTTATTAAAATATTTATTCTATTATATCATTTATTTTGTTTTTGTGTAGGTAGAAAAAATTTGACCGAAATTTAATTAATTATTAAAATTGTGAATTAATTATTAATTTTTTAATAAAAATAAATTTGGATAGGATATAATAGATTCTTCAGGTATGAAGTCAGCACCAACTATACTCTTCAAATTTTGAAATTTTTTATCTTGAGAATTTACCAAGAATTGGGGAAAACAGAACTAAATTTGAGTGAGTTAGTATTCCTATTATCTATTTATTATTTCATAAATTAATATATAGTAGAATAGAGTTATAATTAATAACAATAATAATAATAATATTTATCTAAAAAACTCCTTATTATTACATATTCTTTAACACATTGCTTTTTTGTTCATGTCTTGATATTCTATTTAAATCACTAGAAAAATAAATTTAATCATTTTTATTATATATTTTTGAGGCAATAAAATAATTTTTTGTGAACTATTTTTTATAACATGCACTTCAAAAGATTAAAATTTTAGTTTCTACATTTTTTAATTTAAGTTTTTTATAGAAAACATAAAATCAACCAGTTTATAATTTCAAAATAAAGACCCTTAACTTCTAAAAAAAGTATTAAACGAGATAATTATTACTCTATCGTAAAGAGCTTAAAAAAATGAAGATTATTTACTACAATTAATATCAGATATTATTTTAATAAATTAATATATTTATAAGCCTTAAATAATAAGATTTTAAAATAAAATAAAAATATTTCTATCCTTATTTAATAGAATTTTTTTATTATAAAAAGAATCTATAATACTAATCCGTAACTACCAAAGCCATATTTACATGAATAAATTGATAATGCATCACATTATCAAAATTTGGAAGATTTCTTTAATCAATATTAATTACGCAGTTTTTTAATTAAGTTAGAAAAGGAAGATTTATTGCTATTAAATAAAGTGATTGATTTTATTATTATTTGTTATTATTATAACATTATTACTGGAGTGATTTCAATGATTATTTATTTATTTTAAATTACAAATTTATCTGAATGAATTTCAATGATAAATAATTTTTAAAAACGATTATGATTTTTTAAATATAAATGGAAAGAAATTTTTATTTTGAGCTTTCCTCTATTTTTTTAAAGCTCTTTCATTATTTTTAGAAGTTATTTTAAAAATTGAAAGCAAATTGTTCATTAATTTTTTGTAATTTTTATCCTACGAAGTTTATTTATATTAAATTCTATGAAAATAATTTTTAGATAAGGATAACTCACAAAAAGTACATATGCAATTAGCCTTTAGTATTTTTCAAGAAAAATAAGAAGATATTTTTATTAAGAGCTTTTGCAGTCATTTTTGAATAAATAATTTCAATTTAAAATATTTTTTATAAAACACATAAAAAAACTCTAATATTAATCTTACAAAGCAATTTTTGTCTAAATATAATAAAACAATTTTTGGATAATCTGATATCCATTAAAATAAATGTAACTCGCTTTTTTAAATTAAAATGATCTCATCCAATAAATTTAATGAAGAAATTTAAAAAACAAAGAGGATAAGTATTTTGGTTTTGATTATTAAATAGTGTGTTAGAATGATAATTCAGTGTTTTAATACCATTTTTTTCCACCTCACATTTTGGTTTAATTGACCCCCTTTTTCCTCTATGAATTTTTTAATTAAATCTTTATCTTCTTTATTAAAAAAATAGTCTAATTTGCAGTTTGTTTAGGCTATTTCAATTCTTTCTTGATAATTTTAGATTAGTTTTTTCTTCAAAATCCTTTACAAATTTTAATATTTGTTAATGAAGTCTATTCTTTCTTTTTTAGTCACTAATTTATTATTCTTTTGAAAATTTTTTACTATTTAATAATAACAATTAATTAAAAAATAAGAGTACAAGAGATTCTCAAAAGTAAATAATACATTAAAAATGAGGATTTTAATTATTTTTATAACTCTACTTAGGTTCTCTATTAGCTAAGAACTTATTGTAGGTAACCTTTAAAATGAGTTCGCTACTACTGGTTAGAGTTTCAATAAAGAGTGGAAAAACAGTGGATGGAATAATTACTTAGGCTTCGCCATCTATGGATGGTTCAAAATTAGTTCTAAATAACCTATTTCTGAGTGGATTGTAGGTTTTCACTTTACATCAAACGATAACTCAACATGGAGTAATGATTAGAAGTATGGAGACCGAGTTTTATGCTTTTTTGTTAAAGGTAATACAATATAAATTCAAACTTAGACCACTTCTTCGAGTTAAATTGTAAATGGTTAATTTGATTTTAATCTAAATGATATGGATAAATGGGCTTTTATTTATGTTGCTTGCAGCTAATCAAAAAATACTTTTTATTACTATCTTTAGTTAGCTTCATCAGGTGTAATTTAAAAGTAATACTAAAACGTTTATCATAATCCATCTACATACTATTAAATATATGTTGCTCATTCATAATTTAACACTTATTACTTTGCAGGTTAAATATGTAGTCTTTACTTATCAGCAGGACCAAATGCTTATACTGAAACTGAGACTGATATTAAGTAGCTATTTAATATCCAACCTTCGATTGCTTTTAGCTGCTCCTTCTGCTAGTAGAACACCTTTTTATTAGGCTATACTTGTTTATAATGGTGTCCTAATAATTATAAATAAGACGCATCTTTGCAGCAGTGTTCTTAATGTTCTACTTATACTTCAGAATGTTAGGCCTGCTCTGCTACTTGTAGATCTTGCCAATTTGGATATAAAAATAATTGTTTAGATTGCTACTCCTCTATGAATTATTCTAGCGGAACTTGTACATGTAAGAATGGAATTGATAACAGAAATATTTTCTATGAATGCAGTAATAATAATATTGCAGTTTTACAAGCTAATTTAGCCAGCGATACTCCTACTCTTACTATTAATTTTGGGGTTCCTTTGAAAATTAATAATAATTTAAGCTGTGGTAACATTTTTGATAAGAGTACTTTATCAATGTTTGGTTCAACTCCCTCCTGTACGATTGTCTAAACAAATATTACAGTAGCTCTCAGTAAATTTTGCATGGTTAATGTATTTAAATCATATTTATATTTTATTATTAATAGGCTCTGATTCTAACATAACAGAATGGAAATAAATATCTTTGGTGCCTAGTATTCTTTAGTATGATTAGAATAGTAATTTTATTGATACATTTTATTGGATCAGCTTTACTTAACTCAGAAGTTCTGCTCCTCAAATCGATTTTCAATTCGATTAGGTTTAAAATACATGCAATGATATTGTATTTAAATATTTGGGAATTAAAAATGATGCTAATAGAGGATTTTATTCCTTTTAATGGAGTATTTAAACAACACCAATTTTAGATTAAAAAACTCAATAACAAATAGATACAATAGTTACTAATACTAACAATTAATAAAGAAATACACTGATAATTCCTAAATATATTGTTCCACCTGGAACTTCAGTCACTGCTTTTTTCAAATATACTCTTATGATCAATGTAAATGGTACTCTACAGTTTACAACATCCTATTAAAGATATAAATAATTAATTATCCAAAGTATTTAGGATGTACCATCTCCTTTTTATAGGTATTTTTTATTTTTTTTGAATAAAAAAAATATTTTATTTAATTTATTTACTAAAAGATACATGAATTTATAATTACAGTATTAATTTATTGTTTAAATATGTGATTAAAATGGTGCTTCTGCAGCCTAAGAACCTTTGGATATTTCATTTATCTCAAGTGCAGTTCCTAGTTTAAGCTAAACATATAGCCAGTTCACTAAATAAATCTTACAGATAAATTTAAAGAAATACTAGATTCCATTTAATTCAAATTTAGATATTCAAGTAAGATGAAAATCATTTTTTTTATTTTCATAAAAAAATTTTATACAAAAGATAAATGCGGCATTAAGTAGCGATAAAACAATAGTCTAATCTTTTTAATAAACTATTTCACCTACAACATCAGATTTACTCATCAAGATTAATGGAGGATTAAATGGTATATTTGGGTACTAAAGTCCTTTAAATTTAACAGGCATTGCTAGAGATTTTGAAGTACAAGATCCTAACTCTCCTTAAGGTATTAGTCTAAGCTGGTAATGTAAATCACTAGTTTTGACAAATGGTGATTATTAGTGCTATGACTATTTGAATAGAGTAGTAGCTTTGCCTTAAAATACGCTTAGTATTTCAATACCGGCCTTTACTTTTAATCCTTATTAGACCATTTTAATTACTTTTTCTGGATAGAAGGATACAAGAAAAAATTTTCAAGCCATGACCGCTATAATCTCAGAAATAAATATACCTCCTCTGATTGTTTTATTATAGGATTTTACTCAATTATAACAAGTCAATATTAATGATGATATCTTTGTTACTCTTCAATACGATAGTAATGTTTCATCAGATGTTCTAACTTACGCTGGAGTTGTACTTTACAATAACAAATAGGTGGGTATAATAAAATTTGACTACTATTAAGTCAAATTTAGGATTTGGGATTATTACAGTCAAGTGACTTTAGATAATCCAATTATTCAAGTAAGATTTACTGCATATAATCCAAGTTTCCAAATGCCAAGCATGACAACACAAAGCTTTCACATCAATATCCCCCCTACTTAATGTGTTTTTACTGTTAATCCTATTAGTGGCTCAGCTTTATAAACATAATTTACTATCTAAATGAGTGGATGTACAAGCTCTAATAGCTACTTAACTTACTAATTCTTTTATTATTAGAATAACGAAGACTATAAATAAGAAATAATAGCTCCCAATAGTATTTTAAGAAGACAAATTTAAGATTAGACATAAGAAAGCCTATTAAACACAATTTTACCTAGTGGAAACTTAACAATCATGGCATAAGTGATGGATTCCTATTTAGCTGTGTACAATTCTACACAGCAAATAACTGTCACACCATTCACTTAAGGAGAGTAGCAAATAAATTCAATAATAGATTAAGTTCTTTAAAAATAAAATGATTAGCAACCTATTTAATCAGTTTTGAGTTTGTGTATTCTTGGAGAGGAAATTTCTAAAAATTACACTACGTATAACATGATTTCTGTCGGCTAAAGAAAGATTGAATTAATTTAATCTATTTTGAATTAAACAAGCCACTTACCAAACTCATCCTACTTATCAACGTTCTCAAATAAAATTATTTCATAACTTTAATTATCTTTAAATAACTAATAAGATAGTTAAAACTTAAATATACTTAGCTATATTAATAGCACAATTTAAAATTAGGCAAGTTTGATGAAAGATAATAGTAACCAGCTTTTAAATAATAATAATATAGTCCTTTAGAACTTAGTTGATTCTTTTAAAGTACTTAACTCTACAACTAAAATTATTTCACCTACATTGTTAACTGACTAGCTGGCTTTATCATATTAAATATGTAATTTATTGTCAAATGTCACCCTTCCAAACACTGGAGGAATATAATTGCAAGGAAATTTAATTGAGTAAGACTGTTAATAAATAACAGATAAAAATCTTCAATAGTATATTTAAACTTTTCCTTAAGATTAACAAAATACAACAAACACATATAAAATTATCTATAGCACATTTACATAAAATCCTTATGAGCAAACTGCTGAATTTCAAAATTACACATAAGAAATATTAAAAATTAGTCCAAATGAAACTATTTTAAAATATCCAGTAATATCTCCATCTATATCATAAATAAGCTTTGGCAACAGAAGAATACTTTAAACTGGTAATATAAATGCGAACACAATGTTTATATATAAATTCACTAAGATAAATAGTACTTAAACCACCAATATAACATGCCTTTAAAAGCTATAAAATGAATGGTCTTCTAAAAATTGCTAATTAGTTAATTATAGCTTAGAAGGAGGTTAGTATTGTTACTGCAGAGGACAAAATCCGACTACTATAACTAATGATTTAAAATCATTAATATAAAACAAAAATCTATAAACAGCTTTCAGCTCATAAGGTATAAAAAATATATCTAACTTTAGTTATTTTTATGAATATATAGTATTCTGGGTACTTTCATCAGTAACTTTAATATAGATAGGTTTATATTTAATTGGATAGCGGTTAGACAAAAAATAAATTATTCATTCTATATTACCTGAATAAATTATTTAGCCAGCTAATAATAATACCAACAATATTAAGAATAACTTACAGGCATTAGACTCACTAAATTAAATAAAATTTAAAGAATAAAATAAAGAAGAAAGTAATAAAAATAAAGAATAATAAAATTAAAAGTTAAATGATTAAAATCCAGGAGATGACATTGAGATAGTAGAGTTAGATTAATTAGAGTTAAAATAAGAAAATTAATAAAAATAAAATGACAATAACTAGCCAAGACAAAATATCTAAATTTCTAAATAAAACGAAGAAATTTAACAATTAGATTCACTAAATAATCAAACGAGTGAAGTTAATTTATAAAATTAGGATAAGCAGTAAACTAATTAATTGCTTGGACTGGCTAATACAAATTTTGATATAAACACCAATTTTAACTTTTATACCTCTAATTTATTCCCTCAATAGTAAAGTTAAAATCTAAATTAGTTTTAAATTAATAATACTAACATGAAGGAACCAAGTATAGTGAAGTTAGAATAAAAGTAGACTTTCTTGGTTAATAATTTAGATAAATTTAACCATCAAGATTAATAAAAAGAAGAACTATAGATTGAAAGATTAGACTAATAATCTAATAGTGCTGTTTCTATCAGATAAGACTAAAATATAAATAGAAAAAACAATAATATTTAATAATAGCCTTTAGACTAAATAAAATCAGTTGAAGAAGAGTAAAAATTAAAAGAGTAATATATTATTGATTAAAATTTGCAAAGACTTTTTTAGAAATCATTTGCAATTAAAGTTATTTTATTCCATGATTTTTTCAATATATTTTATACTTATGATAACAAAATGTCAAGAGGTATCAGATTCAATATATTTTATTTGAGGACAATACATTCTTTATGCTTGACAACTATATTTGATGATAGTTATACCATATAATAAAAAATTCTAATTTCTATTATTAGTTCTTTAATTTTAGTAACAGGAGTAAAAATAATAACATTGATCCATAAGATTAAGATCATAGGTTAAAAAATTTCATTAATTATCCTGCTCAGTCTACTAATTTTTTATTACTATGTCATTTTATCTATTATAAGTGGAGAGGAGTCTTCTTATGCTAACTCTAAAACTATTTCATTTATACTAATATTAGGAATTGATTTTCTTGGAGTTTTAACTTTGATTTCTATTTTAAAATTGAGCTTAATATATCTCTCTGAAAAATATTAGAAAAAATAAAATAAAATAATAAGCAAGTTATTTAATTTGTTAGATTTAAAATTTTTATTAATGAGTCTAGCTTTTTGATTGAATAATATATCTCTAATTAGCTATTAATTAATTAATTAATTGTTTTTTAAAAGTATTAATATAGATTTTTAATTGTTTTTTATATTTTCATTCAGTTTATTTTTTTCTACTTAAAATTTTAATAAAAAAGTAGAGTAAAAATAATTTTATATCTATACTTTTTCCCCCACCATTGTAAATATATTAATTTAATTTTTGAAAATTTCTTGAGGGATTGTTTAGATTTAGTTTGAAATATGAGATTTATATAGACATAGCAAAATTTTATTTAATTAATTAAGAAAAAAAACTCAATTAATTTTTAATTTACAATTTTTTATTTATAGGAAAAATTAATAAATTTTAAATAAAAATTATTATAATTGAATTTTATTTACAAAATAGGATTTTTTTTTATATGATTTGAAATTTGGTTGTTAATTTTTTATTTAATCTTTAAAAAATAAGAAAATATTTTAAGACGCATTATCATTTTAGAAAATAGTAAACTAAATTATAAATTCAATAATAAAATAGTAATTTTAAATTTAAATATTTATATATCAAATGACTTTTTTGCAAATATATATATATTCATATCAAAATCAATAGATTTTTAAAATATATTTGGTTGTAATTTCTATTTTTAATAAATAATTGAGGACAAATTATTCATTAAATATTATTTTAACTTGCATTTTAAACCTTTCAAATAAAATATTTATTAAAAGAATTTATATTGGTTTTCTAGTTAGAGTAGAAAAAGCTAAAAGACTAAAAATGGTATCCTTATTTTTATATTTTAGTGTAATTATTTTTAATGTGAAAAAGGATTATCAAAATTGTTAATTAGCTAAATTTCATCACAATAATAAGAAGTTTCTTAATATTTAATTATTTGAATGCCTTTTTTTATGGCTGAGAAAATAGCCTTAATATTCAAAATGAGTAATTAGCTAATATTTTAAGAAAGCAAATTGATTATGATTGAATAAATAAACATTTGCTGAAATTATTTAATATTATTAGGATTATTTACTGAATGGAAATTTAATACTTGAATACATTTGTGGTAAATTTGAAAATAATAAATATACAGAATCATGAAATTATCAAATAATTAATAAGCAAAAAGAAAATAAAGATAATCCATAAATAATCAGCAGCTACTTTAATGAATAAAATTTTTGCAGTTTTTATTATCTTAAAAACTATATTTTCTTAGGAATTAATTGTAAATAGCGCTTAAGGATACCTTACTACAGGTAAAGGCTTTTATAAGAATTGGTAAGGCAACGGATGGGATACTTATCTCGATTTTGGAATTTACTGTTGGTTCAAAATCAATAAATAATACAATATTGATTATTGGGCATAAGGATTTCATTTTACTTCTTAAACAAATTAGAACTGGCAAAATTGGAAATAATTAGGTGATAGAGTATTGGCATTTTATGTACAAGGAAATTAGATATAAAATCCAACTTATGATGTAAAAAGTAATAATGCTAATGTAATTAATTAGATAATTTACACAATTGATAATCTTGATAAATGGGCTTTTCTATATGTAGCGTATGGTAATACCAAATAATAATAATACGCATACTATAAATTTGCTTCTTCTGGCATTCAAGTCTCACTAATATAAAATATTTAGCATTTTACATCCAATTATTATCAAGTAAATGTAATTTCAAACCCTTTCTACAGTTATTATTTTCCTGGATAAGTGTGTGGTCTTTATATATTAGCTGGGCCCGGGGCATACAGAGAAAGTGGGTTTGAAACTTTTTAAAATATGGACCAAAAGGTACTTCTTAGTTGCCAATTCTGCCAATAAAACTAATATTTGCTATAGTAAAGCTGCTATTAATGGTGCCCAAATAACTATTAGCCAAACTAAGTTTAATAAACTTGTGATTAATGTTCTACTTATACTTCTGATTGCTAGGCTTGTGCAGCTACATGCAAATCCTGTCAATTTGGAAATAAAAATATCTGTTTGGATTGTTATGAATCAATGAATTATTTAAATGGCAGTTGTACTTGCAAGAATGGATTAGACAATAGAAATATATTTTATTAGTGTAGTAATGATAATATAGCTGTTATTCAAGCTAATTTAGCAAGTTAATCACCCACTCTTACAATCAATTTTGGAATTAATTTATTAAATAATAATCCAAGCTGCTAATAAATTTTCGATCCAAATACAATGCAAATGCTTGGTACAAATCCTATTTGCGCAATCAGCCAAACTAACATTACAGTTTAATTGGGTATTTATTAATTTATATTTTATTATTAATTGAATATATTAATATTATCTTATAGATTAAGATGCCACTATTATGGAGACAAAAACAATTCTATTCTAAAAAAATGTGCTTCAATTTTCAAACAGCAATAAATTAATTGATACTTTTTACCTAATTAGCTTTTAGTAATTGAGAGATCAGCCTATTCAATTTAACTTTTAGTATGATTAGATTCAAAACACTTGCAATGATATTATTTTTAAATATCTAAATGTTTTACATGATGCAAACAGAAGTTTTTATTCATATCAGTGGGGCATATAAACAGACATAAATTTGGATTCATCAATACTTTAACAATTAAACTTGATTGTTTAAAAAGCTAATGACTAAAAGAGTTTAACTTTATTAATTCCAAAATATTTGATTCCTGCAGGAACAAGCATTACAGCGCAGTTTGATTATAAAATGAAAATTAACAGTAATGGAACTTTATATTTTACAACTAAATATGAAACCTAAAAAAAAATATAGATTTAAGCTTCTTATAGCTCTTCGATTTATAGGTAAATTAAAAACAAACCAAATTAAAACTAAAATATTTTTTGTTAAAAGGTATGTTGACTCATATTTATACTTCAAATTTATTATTGAAATTTGTAATTAAAATGGGGCAGTAGAACTAAATGACCCACTTGATATTAGTATCGCATCAAAAGCGCTTCCTATTTTAAACTAAAATTTTAGTCCATTCACAAATTAAATACTAAATGTTAATATTAAAAAATATTAGATTCCACCAAATACAGTCTTAGATATATGGGTAAATTACAATAAAATAATAAATATAAATGATAAATAACTTTTATTTTAAAGGTTTCTTCGGTTTTAGAGAGTGACAAAAGTATATCTTAGAAATAAGAAATATAAATTACTCCAATATTATCAGATTTGCTTATATTAATTTAAGGTGGTAATAAAGTGTAATTTGATTACTAAAAAGATATCAATTTGATAGGAATAGCTAGGGATTTAGAAATTCAAGATGCGAGCTCTCCTTAAGGAATAGATTTAACTTGGAAGTGTGAATCTTTAGTAAAAACAAATGGAGATTTTTAGTGCTATGATTACTCAAATAATGTTATTTCTTTAACTTAAAATTCACTAAATGTCTCTATCCCTGCATTTACTTTTAACGCATATCAGGTTTACATGTTTACTTTTTCTGGTAAGAAGGACTCGAGAAGCAATTCTTAGACTATGACAGCTTTCGTCTCTGAATATGGCATTCCGATTTTGATTGTATAGTTTAGCAATCAAAATTAGCTGTAATAAGTAAATCTTAATGAAGATATTTTTATTACTCTAAAGTATGGTAATGGTAATGTACCATCAGATGCTCTAACTTATTCAGGAGTTGTCCTCTACCAAAATAAATAAGTTGGAGTTATCAAATTTGACTATTAATAAATTTAATTCAGAATTTGGGATTATTTCAACAATATTTCATAGAAAAATCCTATCATACAAATTAGATTTACTGCATACAATCCATCCTACTTTATGCCAAGCATGACAGTAATAAACTTTAACATAAATTTGCCACCTACTAGCTGTTTATTTTCTATAAACTAAACCACTGGCTTTTCTTTGAAAACAGTTTTTATTATGCAAATGACTGGATGTTCGAGCCTTAAAGGAGACCTAACATATTAATTCTTCTACTATTAAGACAATAACGATTATCAGCAGGAAATCTTGAATCCTAATAATATCTTGAGAAGACAAATTCAGGATCAAGGTATGCAAAATATTTTGAGCACATTTTTACCTTCAGGAAATCTTACGATACTAGGGAGAGCAATTGATTCTTAACTTGCAATTTACAATTCCACAGTATAAATTTAGGTGAATTATTTAGATTAAGGAGAAGAAAAGCTAAATAGCTTTATAGATCAAACTCTGCAGCAACAAAATAACAATTAAGCATAATTATCAATTATAAATTTATGTATTTTAGGAGAAGAATTATCAAAAAACTACCCAACTTATAATTTATTTTCAGTTAATCAACAAAAAATATAGCTGATTAATTCAATTATAAACCAAACAAAAAATCTTCCCAGAGATTCATACTTATCAACGTTTTCAAATAAAATAATCTCTCAACTTTAACTATCTTTAGCATCCTAATCTGATAGTTAAATGCAAAATATTCTAAATTACATATAAGCAATTCTTTAAAATCAAGTTTCTTTGATTTAAAACAAACAAGATACATTTTTTAATAATAATAATATAATTCTTTAAAATTTAGTAGATAGTTTTAAAATGCTTAATTCTACAACAAAGACAATTTCAAATAACCTACTTCCTTAACAAATAGACTTATCACAGTAAATATGTTATTTATTGACAAATATTACACTTCCAAATACTGGAGGCATCTAGCTCTAAGGAAACTTAATTTAACAAAACTGTCAATAAATCACTTAGAAAAATTTAAATCAATATCTAGCTGCTATTCCTAATGAAGATAATAATAAAACAAATTTATATAGCGTAGCATATAATACTTTCGCACAGAATCCTTATGAATATACACCTGAATTCTAAATTTATATTTAAAAACTAAAAAAAGTAGAACCAAATATAAGTATTTCATCATACCCCGTTATTTTGCCTTCTTTATAGTATATAAACTCGAGCAGCGTTAAAAGAATACTTGAAGATAAGAGCAATATAAGTTAGCCAACTTTTATATACAAATTCCAAAATATTAGTAATAATAAAAACAATTTAACTTGTCTTTAAAAGTAAAGTAGTTCTTGGTCTTAATCAAATTGCTAAATTGTAAATAACATTGAAGTCAACAGTTTTAACTGCTTTTGTAAAGACTAAACTCCAACAACTATTATTGATGATTTAAACTAATTAATAGAAAATAAAAATCTATAAACTGCATTCAGCTCCTAAGGAATAAAAAACTTGTCTGGCTTTGGAGACTTCTACAAATATGCAATATTTTGGACTCTAGCAATAATAACAATCTCATAGATAGGGCTATTCTTGTATGGATAGCATCTCGATAAAAAATAATTATTTTACTCTATAGAACCAATAAAATCTTTTAATAAAAATAAAATATTTAATGAATAAAGATCAATAGAGAGTAAAAAAACCTTAAAAAAGGAGGAAAGCATTATATTAAAATAATAAGACACTTAAATTCAATAGTAAGCATTTTAGTAAATATGTTTTGATTCGCTTTCATAAATATCTTAAAAAAAGTAATCTGATTAGCTGCCTGGAATATCTAGAGCTATTTTAAAAAATAAATTGAATTAACAATAATTAAATAATAAAAATT
The DNA here is from genome assembly GCA_000231845.2 of Tetrahymena malaccensis 436. Classification (NCBI taxonomy): domain Eukaryota; phylum Ciliophora; class Oligohymenophorea; order Hymenostomatida; family Tetrahymenidae; genus Tetrahymena; species Tetrahymena malaccensis. Next base: position 158,811 of record JH720090.1, on the reverse strand, counting down.
AAGATGATAATAATAATAATGATATTTAATTTATAAATTTAGACTAATAATAAGAATAATAAAATACTATTTAAACTATAATTGATAATCGTTAATTATAGCAAAAATAATAAAATTTGAATAGCCAACATAAGATAAAATAATAAGATTCGATCAACAGTATGCAAAGCTAAGAGTAAATTGCTAAATAAAATGAACAAACATAGAACTAAAAAGGAACAACAATGACAACTATGGCAAAAATAGGAGCTTAATCATATTTATCTTTAAATTTACTTTAAGGTAATTAAAGCTCAAGGATGCCAACTATTTAGTAACTTTAAAAATAATAAATATCTTAAACAAATACTCAATTAATCAATTCAAAATTAGACTAAAATTATGAAAACGAAAAAGAAAGTCAATCTCAATAATAACCAGAAGATATTGCAATTTAAAATAAACACAATCAAGATGATAAAAATTAGAATGAAACTTTGCATAAATAGAACTTGTAAAATAAATAAATAGCAGATAATAAATAAGAAAGCTAGCTAATATCACAAACTGCTTTCATAAAAAACCTAGAAATATTGAAAGCAAAGCCACTTTTATTGAGAATAATAATTTTTCATGAATTTTTTAATATATTTTACTCTTATAATCCAACAATTTCTCGAGCAATAAGATTTAACATATTTTATTTAAGGATAGTTCATTCTTTATGTTTAACAACGATATTTGATGAAAGCTATAATATTTAATAAAAAATAATGATTTCTATTGCTAGCTCTATAATTTTAGTTACAGGAGTAACAATTATAACCAATATTCACAAAATAAAGGCTGTAGGTAGAAAATTATCAGCGTTCTTTATGATTTGTCTTCTTCTTTTTTATTACTATGTGATTCTTACAATCATTAGTGGTGAAGATGTCTATTAGGCTAACACTAAAACTCTTTCGTTTTTGATGATTGCTGCTATTGATTTTTTAGGAGTAATAACACTACTGTCAATATTAAAATTGGCTATTGCTTTTAATTCTTTGAAGTAAACAAAAAAATAAGGAGCCATAAATATTTTTTTTAAATTATTTGACTTATAATTAATCATATAGAATTTAAATTTATGATTTTATTGACTTCAATTTATATTTATTTGTTTACAAGTATGTATTTACTTAACTTATAAATATAAACACTTACACATATATTTAGAATATACAGTAGAGTTAAAACAGAGTTAAGAAACACAATATTGATTTTAATAACTGCTTACTCTTATATATTTTTAAAATCAATTACTTTTTTATTCACATCCTTGATATTCTATTGAGATCAGTAAGTCATTTTTTTATTTTTTTGATTATTCTTCTATATTTTTAAGGCAATTAAAAAATATTTTTGTAATCGATTAAATATAACACACAATTCAAAGAATCAAAATTTAAATTTGTCCATTTCTTAATTCAATTTTTATAAGGAAAACATCAAAGATCAAGCAGTTTATAATTTAAAAATAAAGAAAAATGTTTATATTAAATATCATTTATTACTTTCATTAAAAGTAAAATTTATTTAAAACAATCAATAGGTATATAAATTTATTAATAAGATTATTAACTTCAAAAACAAGTATTTCTTAAGATAATTTTTACTCTATAATAAATGACTTAAAAAATGAATAAGATTTTCGACATTCAGTTTCAAGTGCAAGCATATAAAATCTTAAATAATAAATTTTAAAATAAAAGTAATTATAATTCTATCCTTAATTAGTAGACTAACATAAATATAAAAATAATCTATAATTAAGCTAAAAATAATAAATTTTGAATACTTCATAGATTTAAAAATAATATCATTAAAAATTATAATTAAATATTTAAGAAATTTAATTTTTTTATTTTAAAAAAAAGATTTCTTATACAATTATTCACTAAAAATGGAAAAATAAGATATTTTAATTTTGAGCCTTCCTCATTTTTTTAATACTCATTTAAAATTTTAGATGCTACTTTAAAAGATCAAAGCCAACTATTCACCAAATGTTTGTAATTTTTATCTTATGAAATATTTTATATTAAATTCTATTATAACAATTTTTTAGATAGTTATAATTCTTATGCAATTATTCACTAAAAATGGAAAAATATGATATTTTAATTTTGAGCTTTCCTCACTTTTTTTAATACTCTTTTGAAATTCTAGATGTTAGCTTAAACATTAAAAGAGCATTACTTATTAAACTTTTGTAATTTTTAACTTAATAAATTTTTAAAAATTGAATTCTATTATAACAATTTTATAGATAGTTAGTTATACTTCTTAAGCATTAATTCACTAAAAATGGAAAAATAAGATATTTTAATTTTGAGCTTTCCTCACTTTTTTTAATACTCTTTTAAAATTTTAGATGCTACTTTAAAAGATTAAAGCCCATTATTCACTAAATTTTTGTAATTTTTATCTTAAGAAATTTTTTAAATTGAATTCTATTATAAAAATTTTTTAGATAGTCATACTTATTAAGCAATTATTGACTAAAAATGGAAAAATAAGATATTTTAGTTTTGAGCTTTCCTCACTTTTTTTAACACTCTTTTAGTATTTTTGATGTTAACTTAAAAATTCAAAGCATGTTATTCAATAAATTTTTGTAATTTTTATCTTAAGTAGTTTTTTTATATTAAATTCTATTATAACAATTTATTATATAATTATACTTCTTAAAATGTATATTTGAAAATAGTTTTAAGCCATTATTCACTAAAAATTACAAATTTTATTTTGTTCTACAAAATATAAATCATAAATCTCTTAAATTTTAATCTTATAAACTCTTTTCTATTTAATTCTATTATAATAACTTTTAGATTAGAAGATATTCGTTAATATAAACATAACTCATTTTTTTAAATTAAAGGTTTCTCATCTCAGAAATTCAATGAAGAAATTTGAATAATAATGAACATCAGTTTTTGGTTTTTAAAATTCAAAAGCGGATAAATTGAATAATCAATCATTATATTTTCAGTATTTTACATAGTTTTTTAATACATTTATTTTAATTTGGATACTCTCAAATATTGCAAAATAAAGGAATTAATACGAAATTCATTTAATTTAACGTCTAAAAGATAATTTAGATAATATTCTTAATAATCTTATTGTTTAATAAATTAAATAGAATGTTATCTATTATACTTCATAAAATAAGATATTAAATAGATGAAACAGTTCCAGACCTTAGGTTTTTTAAATGTAAATATTTGCAATTTTTAAATCCAAAATTTTTTTTCTTTTATTTGATTTATCAATCAGTATTGCTCAGCTTAAAAAGAATTAGATTTCAATATATACTTATTGAGGTAAAAAATAAATTAATCAAATATTTATTTTACATTATATTAACTTTTTTTCAAGCTCTCTTCTCACTTCTTAATCTTTCTTTCTAATTTAATTTGTAGTTTTTTTAAATTTTTTTTTCTAATGTTAATTATTAACTAACTAAAAGTTGAGAAAACAAGAATTTTACATAAGTAAACAATATATTAAAAATGATGACTTTATTTTTTTTTCTGATTCTATTTAGGTCAACTATTAGCTAAGAACTTATTGTTGGTAACCTTTAAAATTAATTTTCTACTACAGGTTAAAGTTTCCATAAAAATTGGTCAAACAATTAATGGAATAATAACTTAGACTTCGCCATCTATGGGTGGTTCAAAATTAGTTCATAATAACCTATTTCTGATTGGATTGTGGGTTTTCATTTTACATAAAACGACTCAACATGGAATAATTAGCTTAATTTAGGAGACAGAGTTTTAAGCTTTTTTATTAAAGGTAATCTAATATAAACTCCAACATACACTACCAATAATAATTAACCAAATTTTTAAGTTCCATTTTATTATAATCCAAATGATCTGGATAAATGGGCTTTTATTTATGTTGCTTGCACCTAATCAGTAAATGCTATGTATAGCTATTTTTAGTTTGCTTCTTCAGGTGTAGTTAAATAGTTAACCCAAAACGTTATTCATTTTACATCTAATTTCTATTAAATATTTGTTGGTTATACAAAATTTTATTCTTATTACTTCGCTGGTTAAATATGTAGTCTTTATTTATCAGCAGGATCGAATGCATATACTGATGATTAGACTAAAATTATGTAGCTATATAATATCCAACCTTCAATTGCTTTAGGCTGCTCCTTCTGCTAATAGAATACCTTTTTATTAGGCTATACTTGTTTATAATGGTGTCCTAATAATTATAAATTAGACACATCTATGCAGCAGTGTTCTTAATGTTCTACTTATACTTCAGAATGTTAGACATGCTCCACTACTTGTAGATCTTGTCAATTTGGATACAAAAATAATTGCTTAGATTGTTACTCTTCTATGAATTATTCTAGCGGAACTTGTACATGTAAGAATGGAATTGATAATAGAAATATTTTCTATGAATGTAGTAATGACAATGTTGCAGTTTTATAAGCTAATTTAGCTAGCGATTCTCCTACGCTTACTATTAATTTTGGAGTTCCTTTGAGCAATAATAATAATTTAAGCTGCGGTTAGATTTTTGATAAAAGTACTTTATCAATGCTTGGTTCATCTCCTTCCTGTACGATTGTTTAAACAAATATTACAGTAGCTCTCAGTAAGTTAGATTTGCATGATTAATGAATTTAAACCATATTTATATTTTATTATTAATAGGCTCTGATTCTAACATAACGGAAACGAAATAAATAACTTTAATGCCTAGTATCCTTTAGTATGACTAGAATACCCATTTTATTGATACATTTTATTGGATCAGTTTTAGTTAACTTAGAAGCTCAGCTCCTTAAATAGATTTTCAGTTCGATTAAGTTTAAAATACATGCAACGATATTGTATTTAAATATTTGGGAATTAAAAATGATGCAAATAGAGGATTTTATTCGTTTTAATGGAGTATTTAAACAACACCAAGTTTAGATTAAAAAACTCAATCGTAAATAGACACAATAGTTACTAATGCTAATAATTAATTAAACACTTCATTGATAATTCCTAAATATATTGTTCCATCAGGAACTTCAGTCTCTGCTTTTTTCACATATTCTCTTAAGATCAATGTGAATGGGACTCTACAGTTTACAACATCTTATTAAAAGTATAAATAATTAATTATCCAAAGTATTTAGGATGTACCATCTCCTTTTTATAGGTATTTTTAATTTTATTTTGGCTAAAAAAAATATTTTATTTAATTCATTAAAAGATACATGAATTTACAGTTACAGTATTAATTTATTATTTAAATCTGCGATTAAAATGGAGCTTCATTAATATAAGGACCTTTGGACATTTCATTTATCTCAAGTGCAGTTCCTAGTTTAAGCTAAACATATAACCAGTTCTCTAAATCAGTCATTCAGATAAATTTAAAGAAATATTAGATTCCATTTCATTCAAATTTGGATATTCAAGTAAAATAAAAATAATTTTTATAATTTTCATCAAAATATTTTTTCAAAAAGATAAATGCAGTAATAAGTAGCGATAAAACAATAGCCTAATCTTTTTAGCAAACTATTTCACCTACAACATCAGACTTACTCATCAATATTAATGGAGGATTAAATGGCATATTTGGATACTAAAGTCCTTTAAATTTAACTGGTATTGCTAGAGATTTTGAAGTACAGGATCCTAACTCTCCTTAAGGAATTAGCCTAAACTGGTAGTGTAAATCACTAGTTTTGACAAACGGAGATTATTAGTGCTATGACTATTTGAATAAAGTAGTAGTTATGTCTTAAAATACACTTAGCATTTCAATACCTGCCTATACTTTTAATCCTTACTAGACTATTTTAATTACTTTTTCTGGATAGAAAGATACAAGAAAAAATTCTCAAACTATGACAGCTATAATCTCAGAAATAGATATACCTCCTCTGATTGTTTTATTATAGGATTTTACTCAATTATAGCAAGTCAATATTAATGATGATATCTTTGTTACTCTTCAATACGATAGTAGTATTTCATCAGATGTACTAACTTACTCTGGAGCAGTACTTTATAATAATAAATAGGTAGGTATAATAAAATTTGATTATTCTTAAGTCAAATTTAGGATTTGGGACTATTTCAATCAAGTGACTTCAGATAATCCAATTATTCAAGTAAGGTTCACTGCATATAATCCAAGTTTTTATATGCCAAGTATGACAATATAAAACTTTCACATCAACATCCCCCCTACTAAATGTGTTTTTACTGTAAATCCAATTAACGGCTCAGCTTTATAAACATAATTTACTATCTAAATGAGTGGATGTACAAGTTCTAATAGCTACTTAACTTACTAATTCTTTTATTAT
>JH720090.1:40778-143147 GCA_000231845.2 Tetrahymena malaccensis 436 | reverse complement strand
CTAAAACTATTTCATTTGTACTCATTCTAGGAATTGATTTTCTAGGAGTTTTAACTTTGATTTCTATTCTAAAATTGAGCTTAATATATCTCTCTGAGAAATATTAGAAAAAAGATAATCACATAGTAACCAAATTATACAATTTGTTAGATTTAAAGTTTTTATTACAGAGTCTAGCTTTTTGATCAAATTATATTTCTCCAATTAGTTATTAATTAATTCTTTATGAAAACTATTAATATAACTTTTTAAGTATTTTTACATTTTGATTCAGCTTATTTTACATATTATAATTTTCCAATTTTATTAATTATTATTTAATTTATCATTAAATATATTAACTAAATTTGCGAAAATATCTAGAATAATTGAGGAATTGTTTAGATTTATTAAGAAAAATTATTTAGATATATTCAAATTTAATTTTATTTATTTTAAGCAATAATTTATAAATTAATTTTGAATAAAAATTAAAATAAATGAATATTATTTTTTTAAAAAAGATTGTTTTTATTTTTTTCAAAATTCTAATAACTTATTATATAATTACTTTTTCTTCTTCAATTAATGTTTTCAAAATTTGAGAGTTTCTTTCTCTTATTAATTTATAAAATATTCTTTCATTAAAAAAAATATATATATTTATTTAGCATCCTTCACAAAAACGAGATTTATTCAAATAAATAATTATAATTTAAATTCAAATATTTTTCATAATAAGTCATACATCTTACTTAGATTTTTGGTTTTTAATTTTAATAAAACAAAATATAAATAAATGAAAATGAAAGTAAAGATATTAATTAATAGTTTTAAATAATACATTAATATCAATATATAATGTTAATAAAGTATTCGAATACAAGGCTTAATGTTTTTTCAAATTTTAAGTCATTTTCATCTTTATAAATTACTTAAAAAAAGAATCTGATAAGCTACTATGAATCCTACAAGCTACTTTAAAGTATGTTTTGAATTATAAAGCCTTATTTAAATGATTTTAAATAATATTAAAGCAATAATAACTCCTTCCTTATTAATAAATTTATTTTTATTAATATAATAATAGTCTAATATTATATTGAATATAATAAAACTTAATACTATTTAGAAATACAAATTTAAAAATAGTATCATAGCTGTATAATATAATTAAAAAAAAGTTATTAATCACATTTATATAATTATATTCATTAGAGCACGGAAATATCAACTATTCTAACTATAATGAACTAATAAAATTTCTTAAAAAAATATCTGTTCTAGATTTCTAAGTGGTGTTAGATGAAGAAATAGAAAAAAAAGATAAAATAATTAAATATATTGGATTATAAATATATTATAGTTAAATTCAAAATAGTAAGTAGAAGTTCTTAAAAATTAAAAGTTGAAAATAGAATAATAATATTATAATAATTAATAAAATTAACAAAGATAGCAATTAACTCTCTTCATTAAGCAAAAAATGTTGAAACAAAAGCCCATAGTAATTTTGAATTAGAATTTTCCAGAAAAAATATATTTTCCTAAATCATCTTATTATTTATAGAACTATATTATTTGACCTATTTTATTTATGATATTTATCTTCATGAAAATATATGAATATTTGATGAAATCAAAAAACCTTTACTCAAAAATAAAGATTTCTAATAACATTCATTCTTAACAATTTTATTAAGTTAATGGAGAGACAATTATAACTAAAATTCATAAAATAAAATTTGTAAATATAAAATTGTCATCTTTCTTTGTAATTTATTTTCTATATTTAATACTAAATAATAAATCAATCATTAGGTGCACAAATAGATAAATTTCTAATACTAAAATATAATCATTTTTAAAGATTGCTAATTAATTATTTATGTGAAAATGGATTTTTCTTTTATATCATTTGAAATAAACAAAATACATGATTACATTTGAAACAATTTATATAATAATTGATAGATAAAACAAAATTTAAGTGCTTGATTTTATTAACCAATTTAATTTTTATCTAATAAATTAAAAACAGATTATTTATAAATATATTCAGCAACCTTTTAACTTTACTTTCATTTTATTTTACAGTTTTCTTTTTAATTGTTTAGAATAAGAATTTAAATTATTTTAAACTTTTTATGATTTCATTGTTCTTCTTCTATTTTTTAATATTTCTTAAGGTCATAAAAGGAATAGTTTGTAAACAATTAATTAAATGCCTCAAATAAACCAAAATAAAATATCATATATATTAATACTATTGTATGGTCCTAATGGACTAATTAATTAATATACAATAACCTTATATATTTTAAAAAATAACCAAAAAAGGAGTATAATTTTTACGATATTAAATGTGTTAGATTATTGAAATATATTATATTCTAATTTTAAAATCTAGTATAAAAATAATATATTGAATATTATAAAAAATACACCCATATTAAAAAATAAAAAACGAATAATCGAAAAGTACTCTTTTAAATTAAATATTTATTTATTGATTAATGGATATTGTATTTTTCTTTAATTACGTATGCTAATAGATCAAATTCTGCGTTAAATAACCTAACAAAAATATTTAAATAAACTTTCATATTTATGGTAACATAATCACTTTAAAAGTTTTGTAATCACAAAATTAAAAAAAAAGTGATATAATTTTTTGTTTTATTATGATTTTTCAATCAGTATAGCTTAAAGTAAAAAATTAGATTTCCATACACATTTGTTGAATGAGGTAAAAAATTAATAAATCTAATATTTATTTAATATTATATTAGTTAGTGTTCAAGCTTTCTTCTCATTTAATAGTATTTCTTACTAATTTAATTAGTGGTTTTTTTGTAAAATCTTTCTTATTTAATAATAATAAGTGATTAAAAATTTATAGAACAAGAAACTCACATATATAATAAAACATAGATAGAAAATGTTTACTTTAGTTCTTTTTCTAACTCTATTTAGGTACTCTATTAGCTAAGAACTTATTGTAAGTAACCTTTCAAATTAATATGCTACTACAGGTTAGGGCTTCCATAAAGATTGGTCAAACAGAGACTGGAATAATAACTTAGATTTTGCCATTTATGGTTGGTTCAAAATTAGCTCTTAATAAACTATTGCTGATTGGATTGTAGGTTTTCACTTTACATCAAACGATAACGCAGCATGGAGTAACGCAAGTAAGTTGGGTGACAGGGTTTTAAGCTTTTTTATTTTAGGCAATCAAATATAAACTCCAACATACACAACAAATTAACCAAATTTGTTTAATATTCTTAGTTATACTGCAAATGATCTGGATAAATGGGCTTTTATTTATGTTGCTTGCACCTAATCAGGAAATTCTTTATATAGCTATTTTTAGTTTGCTTCTTCAGGTGTAGTTAAACAATAAGTCCCAAATGTTATTCATTATACTTCAAATTTCTATTAAATATATGTTGGTTATACAAAATTTTATGCTCATTACTTTGCAGGTTAAATATGTAGTCTTTACTTATCAGCAGGACCGAATGCTTACACGGAAAATGAGGCTAAAATTAAGTAGCTATTTAATATCTAACCTTCGATTGCTCTAAGTTGCTCCTTCTGCTAGTAGAACACCTTTTTATTAGGCTATACTTGTTTATAATGGTGTCCTAATAATTATAAATAAGACGCATCTTTGCAGTAGTGTTCTTAATGTTCTACTTATACTTCTGAATGTTAGGCCTGCTCTCCCACTTGTAGATCTTGCCAATTTGGTTATAAAAATAATTGCTTAGATTGTTACTCTTCTATGAATTATTCTAGCGGAACTTGTACATGCAAGAATGGAATTGATAATAGAAATATTTTCTATGAATGGAGTAATGACAATTTTGCAGTTTTACAAGCTAATTTAGCCAGCGATTCTCCTACTCTTACTATTAATTTTGGAGTTCCTTTGAAAAGTGATAATAATTTAAGCTGTAGCTAAATTTTTGAATAAAGCACTCTGTCAACACTTGGTTCTACTGCTTCCTGTACTATTGTTCAAACAAATATTACAGTGGCTCTCAGTAAATTTTTCTGATAAAGGAACTTAAATTTTATTTGTTATTTTTTATTTATAGGTTCTGATTCTACCATAATGGAAACACAATAAATATCTTTATTACCTGATTTTCTTTAGTATGATTAGAATACCAATTTAATTAATACTTTTTATTGGATCAGCTTTAGTTAACTCAGAAGCTCAACTCCTTAAATAGATTTTCAGTTCGATCAGGTTTAAAATACATGTAATGATATTAAATTTAAATATTTAGGAATTAAAAATGACGCGAATAGAGGATTTTATTCGATTTAGTGGAGTATTTAAACAATACCTAGTTTAGATTAATAAACTCAATAAAAGATAGATACAATAGTTTCTAATGCAAATAATTAATAGAGTACTTCACTGATAATTCCTAAATATATTATTCCACCAGGAACTTCTGTCACTGCTTTTTTCAAGTATACTCTTAAGATCAATATAAGTGGGACTTTACAGTTTACAACATCCTATCAAATGTATAAATAATTAATCATTTAGAGTATTTAGGATGTCGTATCTCCTTTTTATAGGTATTTTTAATTTTAATTTGGCTAAAAAAATAATATTTTATTTAATTTATTTACTAAAAGATACATGAATTTATAATTACAGTTTTAATTTATTGTTTAAACCTGCAATTAAAGTGGGGCTTCAACAGCCTTTGAACCTTTAGATATTTAATTTACCTCAAGCGCAGTTCCTAGTTTAAGCTAAACTTATAGTCAATTCTCTAAATCTATCATGCAGATCAATTTAAAGAAATATTAAATTCCATTTAATTCAAATTTAGATATTCAAGTAAGATAAAAATCATTTTTATATTATTCTTAACAATTTTTATGAAAAGATAAATGCAGCATTAAGCAGTGATAAAACTGTAGTTTAATCTTTTTAGCAAACTATTTCACCTTTAACATCTGATTTATTGATCTAGATTAATGGAGGATTAAATGGTATATTTGGATACTAAAGTCCTTTAAATTTAACAGGTATTGCTAGAGACTTTGAAGTGTAAGATCCTAGCTCTCCTTAAGGAATTAGTCTAAGTTGGTAATGCAAATCTTTAATTTTGACAAATGGTGATTATCAGTGCTATGACTATTTAAATAAAGCAGTATAGCTTCCTTAAAATACACTCAGCATCTCAATACCTGCCTATACTTTTAATCCATATTAGACCATTTTAATTACTTTTTCTGGGTAAAAAGATACAAGAAAAAACTCTCAAACAATGTCAGTTTTTATCTCAGAAATAGATATACCTCCTCTAATTGTTTTTTTACAGGATTTTACTCAATTATAGCAAGTCAATATTAATGATGATATCTTTGTTACTCTTAAATATGATAGTAATATTTCATCAGACGTTCTAACTTATGCAGGAGCTGTACTTTACAATAATAAATAAGTAGGCATTATAAAATTTGATTACTATTAAGTCAGATTTAGGATTTGGGATTATTACAGTAAAATAACTTCTGATAATCGGATAATTCAAGTAAGATTCACTGCATATAATCCAAGTTTCTATATGCCAAGCATGACAATATAAAACTTTCATATCAATATTCCCCCAGCTTAATGTATTTTTACAGTAAATCCTACTAGTGGCTAAGCTCTAGAAACATTATTTACTATCTAAATGAGTGGATGTACAAGCTCTAATAGCTACTTAACTTACTAATTCTTTTATTATTAGCATAGTGAGGATTTTAAATAAGAAATTCTAGTTCCCAATAATATCTTAAGAAGATAAATTTAAGATTAGAGTTAAGAAAGCAAATACAGCACAATCCTACCTTCTGGAGACTTAACAATCCTGGGGTAAGTGATGGACTCTTATTTAGCCGTATACAATTCTACACAACAAATTACAGTCACTCCATTCGTTTAAGGAGAGTAGTAAATAAATGCAATCATAGATTAAGCTCTTTAAAAGCAAAAAGATTAGCAACCTATTTAATCAGTTTTGAGTTTGTGTATTATTGGTGAGGAAATTTCTAAAAATTACACTACTTATAACATGAATTCTGTTGGTCAAAGAAAAATTCAATTAATTTAATCTATTTTGAATTAAACAAACCACTTACCTAACTCATCCTACTTATCAACTTTCTCAAATAAAATAATTTCATAACTATAATTATCTTTAAATAACCAAGAAGATAGTTAGGGCTTAAATATACTTAGCTATATCAATAGCACAATTTAAAATTAGGTTAGTTAGATGACAGATAACAGTAACCAGCTTTTAAATAATAATAATATTGTCCTTTAGAATTTAGTTGATTCTTTTAAAATACTTAACTCTACAACTAAAACTATTTCGCCTACTTTGTTAACTAATTAGTTAGCCTTATCAGACTAAATATGTAATTTACTGTCAGATGTCACCCTTCCAAACACTGGAGGAATATAATTGAAAGGAAATTTAATTCAATAAAACTGCTAATAAATAACAGAGAAAAACCTTTACCAGTATGTTTAAACATTTTCTGAAGATTAATAAAGTACTACGAACACATATAAAATTATCTATAATACATTTACATAAAATCCCTATGAGTAAACTGCTGAATTTCAAAATTACACATAAGAAATATTAAAAATTAGCCCAAATGAAACCATTTTAAAATATCCAGTAATATCTCCATCAATATAATCAATAAGTTCTGGCAACAGGAGATTACTTTAAACTGGTAATTTAAATGCTAACGCTACATTTATATACAAATTCTCTAAGTTGAATAGTACTTAAACCAATATAACATGCCTTTAAAAGCTATAAAATTAATGGTCTTCTAAAAATTGCTAATTAATGAATTTTAACGAGGTAGGAGGGTAGTATTGTTACTGCAAAGGGTAAAATCCTACTACAATAACCAATGATTTAAAAGCATTAATATAAAATAAAAATTTATAAACAGCTTTCAGCTCATAAGGTATAGAAAATATATCTAATTTTAGTTATTTTTATAAATATATCATATTCTGGGTGCTTTCATCAGTAACATTAATATAGATAGGCTTATATTTAATTGGATAGCGCTTAGACAAAAAATAAAGCATGCTTTCTATTGTACCTGAAGAAATTATTTAGCCAACTAATAATAATATCAACAATAGTAATAATAACTTACAGGCAATACACTCACCAAATTAAATAAAAATTAAAGAAGAAAATAATTAAAATAAATAAGAATTTGATTTATAAAAATAGCAAGATAAAATGGAGAAATAAAATATTACCAATAAAAATAATTTTTAATTGAGATTGGAATCACATTTTTCTTAATCTCCATACATGACTCCAAGCTTAAATTAATAAAATTTACAAAATTAATAGCAATAATAAAATAAAAATTTATTTGATTAAAATCCTGGAAATGACATAGAGATAGTAGAGTTAGATTAATTAGAGTAGAAATAAGAAAATCCCTATAAATAAAATGAGAGTAGCAAGCTAAAATAACCTAATTAAATTTTTAAATAAAAAGAAGAAATTTTATAATTAGATTCACTAAACAATCAAATAAGTGAAGATAATTTATAAAATACAGATAAGCAGTAAACCAATTTATTGTTTGCACTGGCTAATACTAATTCTAATATAAATACTAACATAATGATGTTTACCTCTAATTTAATACCCTAGTAACAAAATTAATATCTAAATTAAATTTAAATTAATAATACTAGTATGAAGGAACCAAGTATAGTGAAATTAGAATAATAGTAAACTTCCTTAGTTAAAAATTTAGATAATTTTAATCACCAAGATTAATAAAAAGAAGAGCTATAGATAGAAAGATTTGACTAATAATATAACTGTGGTGTTTCGATTAGATAAGACTAAAGCGAAAATAAAAAAAACAGTAATAATTAATAATAGTCTTTAGGATAAAGCAAATTAGCATAAGAAGACCAAAAATCAAAAGAATAATATATTATTGATAAAAACTTGAAGAAACTTTATAAAAAACCATTTGTAATTAAGATTATTCTATTCCATGATTTTTTCAACATATTTTATACTTATGATAATAAAATGTCAAGAGGTATCAGATTCAATATATTTTATTTGAGAATAATTCATTCTCTGTGCTTGACAACAATCTTTGATGATAGTTATTCTATTTATTAGAAAGTTCTTATTTCTATTTTTAGTTCCTTAATTTTAGTAACAGGAGTAAAAATCATAACATTGATTCATAAGATCAAAACCATTGGTTAAAAACTATCATTAATTATCCTGCTCAGTCTACTAATTTTTTATTACTATGTCATTTTATCTATTATAAGTGGAGAGGAAGCTTCTTATGCTAACTCTAAAACTGTTTCATTTATACTCATACTAGGTATTGATTTTCTTGGAATTTTAACTTTGATTTCTATTTTAAAATTGAGCTTAATATATCTCTCTGAAAAATATTAGAAAAAAGATAGTGGCATAATGAGCAAATTATATAATTTTTTAGATTTAAAGTTTTTATTATAGAGTTTAGCTTTTTGATTGAGTAATGTTAGTTCTCAGATTAGTTATTAACTCTTTATTAAAACTATTAAAATAATATTTTAAGTATTTTTTATATCTTCATTTAGTTTATTTTTTTAATGTTAAAGCTGTAATAAATAAGTATAGTAAAAATAATTTTAAACAAATATAATATTCTACTTTTATTAAATATTATTAAATTTTTGAGAACTTATTTTAAAATTTATTCTTTTCATTTTTATAATAGCATTAATTATTATATATATACTTTTATATAGAGAAGAATCCGAAGATTCAATATGTAAGCATACATATTATAGATTTAGGATATTTTAATATTTTAATTAAATTATTATTTTATTATTAAAAATAAAATTATTAAAAAATCATTATATTTATTTAGAATAAATTTATTAAAACAAAATTAAAAATAAAAATAAATATTTGTAAAATTTATTTTTAATTTATCATTTCTTAAAATGATATTTTAAATAGTAAAAATTAAAAAAAACTAAAATTTATGATAAATATTGTTTTATTCATATGAATTAACATTTTAATTTATCCATGTTTTTATATAAATTCAACCGTTCTTTTATCAAATTTTATCATAGAATAAAGAAATTTTTATATTTTTAATATTCTTAAATATTTAGATATTAAATGAAATATATGGAATATAATTGTAATTCAAATAATATTTTCAATAATTTTATTAAGCTATTGGAGAGACAATAACACAAATTTATAAAATAAAATTAATAAGTATAAAGTTGTCAGCATTCTTTATGATATTTTTGTTTGATATATTTTTATTACTAAATAATAAGTAAATATATTAGCTTCTACACAAATATATAAATTGTTAATACCAAAACATAATCATCTTGATGTTAGCTAATTAATTATTTAGGTGAAAAAGCATTAGTGTCAATTTAAAATTGATTGTTGCTTTTAATCCTTAGAAATAAACAAAATAATAAGGGATCAATATTATTTTGGAAACAATTTAAATAATAATTAACAAAACAAAATATAAATGTATGATTTTATTAATATCAATTTATTTTCTATCTAATTAAAAACGGAATATTTTTATATATTACCTGCAACATTTCACTTTACTTTCATTTAATTTTACAATTTTATCTTAAATTATGTGGAATAAGGATTTAAGCTATAATAAACTTTTTATGACTTCTTCTTCTTCTTCTTCTATTTTTTTATGCTTGTTAAGGTTATAAAAGAATAGTTTGTAAAGAATTAATTAAATGCGACAAAAAACCAAAATAAATTATCATATATATTAATATTATTGTATGGTCTAATGATATATAGTAAAAAAGGCCGTCTCTCCCACAAAAATCTCAAAAATCTCAAAAATCAATGAAAAAGCAATTGATCAAAAATATTTTTTTGATATTAAAATAAAAATAAAATGGGTACTATATTATATAAATATATTATATTCTAATTTTAAAATCTAGTATAAAAATAAAATGCTGAATATATAAAATTCATATTAAAATATGCAAAATGTATAGTATTTTATTAGATTAAACTCGGTGTTAAATAATCTAACAAAATTATTTAAATAAACATTCATATCTATGGTAACAAAATTTGGTGTTATCATAAAATTAAAAAAAAATACATAAAAGTAAAAATTGATACAATTTTTTGTTTTATTTTGATTTATCAATCAGTATTGCTTAATATAGAAATAATTAGATATTCATGCACATTTATTGAGTGAGGAAAAAATAAATTAATTAAATATTTCTTTAGCATTATATTAGTTATTATTCAAGCTTTCTTCTCTTTTAATAAATAATCTTTCTTACTAATTTAACTAGTGGTTTTTTGAAAGCTTTCTTATTTAATAATAATAAGTAATTAAAAATTGATAAAACAAGACATTCAAAAAATAAACAATAGATTAAAAATGCTGACTTTGATTCTTTTTCTGTCTCTATTTCGGTCCTCTATTAGCTAAGAACTTATTGTTGGTAACCTTCAAAATTAATATGGTACTACAGGTTAAAGCTTCCATAAAGAATGGTCAAACAATGGCTGGAATAATAACTTAGATTTTGCCATCTATGGGTGGTTCAAACTTAGCTCTTAATTGTTTTCTAATAATTGGCTTGTAGGTTTTCAGTTTACATCAAATGACAACACAACATGGAGTAATGGTTCGAATTTGGGTGACAGGGTTTTAACCTTTTTTAATATGGGATATTATTTAGAAGCTGGAACATACACCACCTAGTAAAATTAACCAAATGTTTATAATTCTTAGAATTGCAATACTAATGATCTGGATAAATGGGCTTTTATTTATGTTGCTTGCACCTAATCAGGAAATTCTTTTTATAGCTATTTTTAGCTTGCTTCTTCAGGTGTAATTAAAAAATAAATCCCAAATGTTATTCATTTTACATCCAATTACTATCAAATATATGTTGGTTATACAAAATATTTTCCTAATTACTTTGGAGGTTAAATATGTAGTCTTTACTTATCAGCAGGACCGAATGCTTATACTGAAAATGAGACTACAATTTAGTAGCTATTTAATATCCAACCTTCAATTGCTTTAAGTTGCTCTTTCTGCTAGTAGAATACCTTTTTATTAGGCTATACTTGTCTATAATGGTGTCCAAATAATTACAAATAAGATGCATCTTTTCAGCAGTGTTCTTAATGCTCTACATATACCTCAGAATGTTAGACTTGCTCTGCCACTTGTAGATCTTGTCAATTTGGATATAAAAATAATTGTTTAGATTGTTACTCTTCTATGAATTATTCTAGCGGAACTTGTACATGCAAGAATGGAATTGATAATAGAAATATTTTCTATGAATGCAGTAATGACAATATTGCAGTTTTACAAGCTAATTTAGCTAGCGATTCTCCTACTCTTACTATTAATTTTGGAGTTCCTTTGAGCAATAATAATTTAAGCTGCGGTTAGATTTTTGAATAAAGTACTCTGTCAAAGCTTGGTTCAACACCTTCCTGTACGATTGTCTAAACAAATATTACAGTAGCTCTCAGTAAATTTTGAGATTAATAAATTTAAATCTTATTTATTTTTTATAATTAATAGGTTCTGATTCTACTTTAATGGAAACGGATTAGATAACCTTATTGCCTAATATTCTTAAATATGAGAGCAACAACAACGCTATTAATACTTTTTATTGGATCAGCTTTAGTTAACTCAGAAGCATAGCTCCTTAAATCGATTTTAAGTTTGATTAGGTTTAAGATACATGCCATGATATTACATTTAATTATTTAGATATTAAAAATGATGCAAACAGGGGATTTTATTCATTTTAATGGAATATTTAAACAATACCAAGTTTAGATTAAATAACTCAATAAAAAATAGATACAATACTAACTACTGCTAATAATTAATAAAGCACTACACTGTTAATCCCTAAATATATTATTCCATCAGGAACTTCTGTAACTGCTATTTTCAAGTATACTCTTAAAATCAATATAAGTGGGAATCTATAATTTACAACATACTATTAAAGGTATAAATAAATAAACATGAATACTATTCTTGGTGTACCATAGCCATTTTATAGGTATATTATTATTTTGTATAACTAAACGAAAACCTGTTTTTTTATTTATTAAAAGATACATGAATTTGTAATTGTAGTTTTAATTTGTTTTTTTAACCTGCGATTAAAATGGGGTTTCAACACCATAGGAGCCTTTAGATATTTAGATTATCTCCAGCGCAGTTCCTAGTTTAACCTAAACTTAAAGTCAACTCGCATAATCAATCATACAAATAAATTTAAAGAAATACTAGATCCCACTAAATTCAGATTTAGACATTTTAGTAAAATATTATTATTTTTTATATTTTCTTAAGAATTAATTTTTTCAAAAAGATAAACGCGTCTTTAAGTGGTGACAAAACTTTTGTTTAACCTTTTAAGCAGATTAATTCACCTACAATATCAGAATTGCTCATTTAGATCAATGGAGGATTGAATGGTATATTTGGTTATTAAAGCCCTTTAAATTTGACAGGTATAGTTAGGGATTTCGAAGTGCAAGACCCTAGTTCTCCTTAAGCAATCAATCTAAGCTGGTCATGCAAATCATTAGTTATAACAAACGGCGATTATTAGTGTTATGATTATTTGAATAAGGTAGTAGTTCTTCCATAAAATACGGTTAGCATTTCAATACCTGCCTCTACTTTTAATCCTTATTAGACTATTTTAATTACTTTTTCTGGATAAAAAGATACAAGAAAAAGCTCTCAAACTATGACAGCGATAATTTCAGAAATAGATATACCTCCTTTGTTTATTTAATTATAGGAATTAACTTAATATTAATAAGTCAATATTAATGAAGACATCTTAGTTACCATAAAGTACGATAGCAGTCTTTCTTCAGATGTTCTAACTTACGCTGGAGCTGTACTTTACAATAATAAATAGGTAGGTATAATAAAATTTGATTTCTTTTAAGTTAAATTTAGGATTTGGGATTATTTCAGTAATGTAACTTCTAATAATCCTATTATTCAAGTAAGATTCACTGCATACAATCCAAGTTTCTATATGCCAAGTATTACAATATCAGATTTTCATATCAATATTCCCCCTACTTAATGTGTATTTACTGTAAATCCAACTAGTGGCTAAGCTCTATAAACATTATTTACTATCTAAATGAGTGGATGTACAAGTTCTAATAGCTACTTAACTTACTAATTCTTTTATTATTAGCATAATGAAGACTATTAATAAGAAATAATAGCTCCCAATAATATTTTAAGAAGACAAATTTAAGATTAGAGATAAGAAAGCTAATTTAGTACAATCCTACCTTCTGGAGACTTAACAATCATGGGGTAAGTGATGGATTCTTATTTAGCTATATACAATTCTACATAGCAAATAACTATCACAAATTTCACTTAAGGAGAATAGGAAATAAACGCTATCATAGACTAGGCTCTTTAAAATCAAAATAACTAACAACCTATTTAATCTGTTTTGAGTTTGTGTATTCTTGGGGAGGAAATTTCTAAAAATTAGGCTATTTATAATAAGAATTCTGTAGGTCAAAGAAAAATTCAATTAATTTAATCTATTTTGAATTAAACAAACTACTTACCTAACTCATCATACTTATCAACTTTCTCAAATAAAATAATTTCTTAACTTTAATTATCTTTAGTTAACTAAGAAGATAACTAAAAATAAAATATACTTAGTTATATTAACATCTTAATATAAAATTAAATAAGTTCAATGGCTGATAATAGTAACCAGCTTTTAAATAATAATAATATTGTCCTTTAGAACTTAGTTGATTCTTTTAAAATGCTTAATTCCACAACTAAAAATATTTCACCTACTTTGCTAACTAACTAGCTTGCTTTATCATACTAAATATGTAATTTATTGTCCAATTTCACTCTTCCAAACACAGGAGGAATATAATTACTAGGAAATTTAATTCAGCAAGACTGCTAGTAAATAACAGAGAAAAACCTTTACTAGTACGTTTAAACATTTTAGGAAAATTAATAAAATACTACAATATATTAAATAGTTTACAGCACATATACATAAAATCCTTATGAGCAAACTGCTGAATTTCAAAATTATACATAAGAAATATTAAAAATTAGCCCAAATGAGACTATTATAGAATATCCAGTAATATATCCATCTATAAAATTAATAAATTCTACTAGCAGGAGATTACTCTAAAATGACAATATAAATGCAAGCACTATATTTGTATATAAATTCCCTTAGTTGAATAGTACTTAAACAAATTTAACATGCCTTTAAAATCTATAAAATGAATGGTCATCATAAAATTGTTAATTAGTGAATTTTAAAGGACTAGGATAGTAGTATTGTTACTGCTAAGGATAAAAACCGACTACAATAACCAACGATTTAAAATCCTTAATATAAAATAAAAATCTATAAACTGCTTTCAGCTCATAGGGGTATATAAACATAACTAACTTTAGTTAATTTTATAAATATGCCTTGTTCTATATACTTTCATCAGTAACCCTATTGCAACTAGGTTTATATTTATATGGCTAGCGTTTAGACAAAAAGTAAAGCATGTATTAAATAGTACCTGAATAATTTACTTAGCCAACTAATAATAATATCAAAAATATTAACAATAACTTACATGCAATAAACTAGACAAATTAAATATAAAATAATCAAGAAAATAACAGCAATAAAGAAGAATTTTACTAATAATAAGAAGAGCTGTAGAAACAACTCAATAAAAATGATATTTAAAAGAGTTAAGAAACACATTTTTTTTCATCTCCATTCATGAATTCTAATTTAACCTAAAAAAATGAATAACAGTAATAAAATGAAAAATTTTATGATTAAAATCCTCAAAATAAAAATAATGTAGTAGACTTAATTTAATTAGAGTAGGAATAAGGCAATTAATTAAAGTATAATAAGAGTAGCAAACCAAAAAAACCCCATTAAATAATTAAACAGATAGAAGAAATATAACAATTAGATTCGCTAAACAATGAAGAGAGTGATGATATTTTACAAAATACTGGTAAAAAATAAGATACTTAATTTATTGCTATGGCTAATACTAATTCTAATTTTATCTCTAGCATAAACATTTAAACCACTAATTTAATACCTTAATAGCAAAATTCAAATCTAATTTAATTTTAGACTAATAATGCTAATAACATTAAGGAACCAAGTATAGCGAAGTTCGAATAATAGTAAACATATTTGTATAATAATTTAGATAAATTAAATAATAAAGATTAAAAAGAAATGCTATATGCCGAAAATTTAGACTAATAATCTAATTGTGGTAATTTTATTGTATAAGACTAAAATACAGAAAGAAAAAGTAATAATAATAATTAATAATAATCTCTAATACAAAACAAATTACCTGAAGAAGATCAAAAAATAAAAGAATAAAATATTATTCATAATAACTTGGAAAAGTTATATTAGAAATCATTTGCAATAAAGATTTTTTTGTTACATGACTTTTTCAATATATTTTACACATATGACAGTGAAATGTCAAGAAGCATCAGATTCAATATATTTTATTTGAGAACAATTCATTCTTTATGTTTGACAACCATATTTGATGATAGTTATAATATTTATTAGAAAATTTTTATTTCAGTTATAAGCTCTTTGATGTTAGTAACAGGAGTAAAAATCATAACATTGATTCATAAGATCTACATCATAGGTAAAAAGTTATCATTTATCATCCTGATTGGTCTACTAGTTTTTTATTATTATATTATCCTATCTATTATAAGCGGAGAGGAACCTTCTTATGCTAACTCTAAAACTATTTCATTTATACTCATACTAGGAGTTGATTTTCTTGGAATTTCAACATTGGTTTCTATATTGAAATGGAGCTTAATACATCTCTCTCAAACATATTTTAAAAAAGATAATTTCATAATAATAAAATTATTTGATTTTTTAGATATAAATGTTTTATTGTAGGGTTTCGTACTTTGATTTATATGTTAGATGTTAAATTCAGTGTCAATTAATTTTAACTAAAAAATAAAAATACAATATTTTAAATAAATACTTCATTTCATTCAATTTTAATTATTTAATTTTTATTAATTAGTTTTAAATTAATCATTTAAAAATTTTGAGAATTACAATAAGTAAATTTTTTAAGTAAATCTAATTTTAGAAGGTTATGGGTTAATTTCTATAAATATTAGAATTAATTTAAAATTTATTAGCGTTTTATTCCCTTAAAAATTAATTTTTAAAAATAATTCTGAAACAATTATTTTATTTTGTAAAATGTTTATAAATGCTAAATTTTTTATTTTAGTTAGAGTAATTGTTTGAAAATATGAGAATTTGTTTGATTATTCAACTATATTTAAAACCTCTATTTAACAGGAATTACTAACTTGATTGAAGAATATAGAAAATTCAATAAGTTTTTAATAATTTAGAATTTATCAATAAAAATATTACTACATACATATAGATATTTTTTATATTTAATTCAAAGACAATTTAGTAGGTAGATAGTTATTTAGGTATCATTTTAATGGAAATAGAAAATAGGATTCATTTTAGTATTTAAAATTTAAGCGATGATGTCTTAATGGAGATTTTTAAGTTTCTTACTTTAAAAGATATAGCATTGATTTAGCTGATAAACAAGGAATGGAAAAAATCTACAGAAAAGCCATTTTTGTGGCGTAAAATTAAATATGATTTTTAAGAACATGAAATTAAAGATAAGTAGCTCTATATTCAATGGGTTATGGAAAAAATTAGCATTTATAATGTTGAATAGTTAATTATTAATGATCCAAATTGTCACTTGGCATTCTAAGATATTTGTTAAATCTTTTCTAAGAGTTTTAATTGCTTACAAGATCTTGAGTTGTCTATTTATAATCTTAATGAATCACAAGCTTAAATCATCAGTCTTTTGGTTGTTAAAAACTGTCCTAACTTAAAATGCTTTACTACTTATGGTTGCTTTGCTATGGATTAGTTTATGGAGCACTTTTAATTACTTAAAAAACTTGATTCTTTACATATTATGTGTAACGATAACTCTTTTACAGGTAGTAGTTTGAGAACTTTACCTCCATTAAAAAAAGTAATATTTATTATTAACTCCTAAAAAAAAAATAAATTAAATATTTGTTGAATAATTAAATGCAGGAATAAATCAATGCAGTTTTTATTTAGCAAATATTAAAATAATATTTTTATATAAACACCAAAAATGTTAATAATTATTGTTATTTTATTTTAATATAAGCTATTTTTGAGACCATATCTCATAGAATATAATAATATATTAGAAGTTATTAGAAAAGGAAAAAATACATTAGAAGAATTAGCTATAGATACTGAATAGATGGATGATGATTAGGTTATTAAATTATTTAATGAGTTAAATAAAACTAAGATTTAGTCTTTGCTGCTCAATTATTGTGAGTATTTTCAAGACTAAGTCTTTACTTCTTTGAGCTAATTTAGTCGTTTAAAAAGACTAAAATTTTACAAGGCTAACGAAGTCACCTAAGATGGTTATTTGACTTGCTTCTAAAATTTTAGCAGCACATCGTTGATTCACTTGAATTTAAAAGAATGTAATGAGTTAAATGATGAAGGTTTAATAAGTATATTATCTAAAAGCTCTCAATTAGAATGTTTAAAATTAGCTTGGCAGAAGAATATAACTTCTGAGTCAATTAAATACCTTTTTTCAAATTGCTTTAACCTTTAAACATGTGTGTTGATTGGGATCAAATCTCTAGATGCTACAGGGTTTCCAGCTATTCAAGAGCTTTAATAATATTTTGAAGTTTAAAAATACAATGAGTTAAAAAGAAATAATCAATACCAAGATGATTACAATAATGATTGCATAAATAATTAAGCATATACTTTTATTGATATTTAAAATTATTTCACAAAGCAAATAGACAGAAGTTCAATTATAAAATATTATCAAAAGTTAAGATTAATAGATTGTACTAAAACTGACATGGTTCCAGATTAAATATTATAGATCTTGCATTTATTTAAACCCTATCTGATAGCTCGTAATTATTATGGAGAAGAAATGTGATAAAAGATCTCCTTTATAAATTATTTAATAGTATCTATTTTTTCTGTCCAAATTAAATACCAACAATTATCATTTATTTTTTTTTCACTTTTAATTAATAAAATTCTTTATTTATTTTTAAAATATTTTTTCATTTTTTTTTAAATATCTGAAAAATCAAATTAATAAAAAGCATGAAAATTGAATACATAATAAAGTAATAAATAAATAAAAAAAATAAGTAATGATACAATCAAAATTAACTATCAAATTAATGAATATTTTAAATTAGTGAAAGAAACAAGCAAATTTTAATAAAATAAATGAATGAGTTAAATGATTTTTAGATAGAGTGTTTTTTTGTGTGCAATTTATAATGATGATGGATACTTTGAAGTAATAAATATATAGATAATATAAAATGAATGAACAGCTAGCTAAAAGAAATTCATTAAAATGTGTTTGCTTTTTGGTTATAAAAAGAAATGCTTAAAACTAAATAGATAGATAAAAAATGAGTGCTAAACATTATTTGTATTCTTATTTGAGCCTCTTTAATTAATATTTAGATATTATTTAGCTAGTGTCTCTAATAATAAAAAAATATTTATTTACTTTTTGAATTTAGCTTTAAGATATTTATAATTGATTAGTTCTAATTATCAAGTCAATATATTTATAAATAAATTAATTAATTAATAAATTACCTTAGTAACATATATAAAAATAGATTACCATTTTCAATTTTCTTTTCTCAAATGTTTGGTTAACAACAAGGATAAGGATAGACACCTAGCATATTTGGTGCTTAGAATAAACCAGCTAATCCCGTAATAGGAGGTGGATAAGGAGGCATTTTTACAGGTGCTACTAATTAACCAGGAGCTACTACTGGAGGTCTTGGAGGAGGATTATTTTAATAAAATAAACCTACAACACAGACTACACCTTTATTTAATTAAGGAGCTACAGCTACAGGATCAATTATTGGATAAAATCAGTAAGCACCTGCTAATACAAATCCAACTAACCCTCCTGCTGGTGGTGGTCTCTTTACTTAGAATAATCAAAATAATAATACAGCAGGAAATTAATCAAATATTTTTGGAAATAAAACTGCTGCTACTACTACTACTACTACTACTACTACAGCTCCTGCAACAGGATCACTTTTAGGAAATCCTGCCACTACTACCGCACCAGCAACAGGTATTAAAAATTCCTATTATTATACAATAAACTTTATAGCCAATTTTTAAAAATTTGATATTAATAAAATCATAATTGAGTGCAGATAAATAAATGAAATTAAGAATAGGATAGATTATTGTTAATGCTATTATAAATTAAGAATAAATGTATAAATAATTAATAAAATATAGGTACTAATGCCCAACCAGGTTAATAAAATAGCGCATAATAGCCAGCTAACAACATTGATGTCTCACTTAGTAAATAATTAATTTTAAGATAGATTAGTAGAGTAATTGCTATAGCAACAATACTTTTTTATAAATAATAGCAAATGAAAAACTTAACCCATTAGTCTAAAAATGGAAGAGAAAAATTTAAAGTCAATCAGAAAATCTTTTGTAAATATATACATCTTTGGGAGAAAGTTTAACTTAAATAGAATAATGCTCTAAATACGTAATTATTCAATTATTTATTTACTTACTTACTATTTCATTTTCTTGTTCAAACATTAAACCAATTATATTCAGTAGACAGTTTTTATAAACAGCTACAAAATCCTATAATATGAATATTTAAGTAAACAAACAAGTTAGCATTTTAATAATTTGTTTTATAAGCAATATGCTTTTGTCAATAAGCTTAAAATAAATTATTAAAAAATAAAAATACTATTGATTAATTATAAATATTTATATTGGCTTTATGAGCTTAATTTTAGCTAAAACATTATTTTTAATTATAAAATAGTATGAAAACCTTGCTTAAATTAGCCAAGGGTTGAATGGGCAATTTGATTAGATTAATGTGGAAGTCAAAAATATTGAATAATATTAGGTATAGTCTCAATATGATAGATTAGTTCAAAAATTGAATTTATTTTTATAAATAGACTTAAATAGAATCCCATCTTGATATAATTAGATCTAAATTAACTAAGTAATTAGAACTTTAAGGTGATTCTGAATCAAATGCTTTCAAATAGCCTATTGGAGAAAAAATTTAGGCTATTGACTTTGGTCTCTCATAAATTGAGAAAAATGTTAATTAACTTATTGACGAAATAAATCCTTAAAAAGAATAAACATAAGACAGCAAAAAAACAATTTAAGAATGTCTTAATTCCTACTATTAAATTTTAGAAAAGCTTGAATATGATACTGTAAGATTGATTCTGTTAATAAATTAATTTATTTTACATTTTTATTTATAAAAATTAATTTTATTTATTTTAACAAAAATAGATAAATCTCTAATTTAAGCTATAATCTGTAGCAGAAAAAGTAGCAGACTAAGTTTGATTGTTATGATTTTTAATTCTATGTAAATTTTAAATTATAATTATCATGGATTAATATAAAAAGTAAATAAATAAGTAATTATTAAATATTTGTTTTGTATATATATATTTATATTAAATATGATGTTCAATTCTTTCACCTTCATATTTCCAATTTATATCTCCAATAATTAAACAAAAATTATTAATTAAAAATGTTAAAATAAATAAAATAATATCATTAACACTATATTATCATTTAATTTACATGAATATTTTATTTATTTGTGTATTTTTAAGATTGGTTTATAAAATAAGAATTCATATTTGATATTAATTGTATTTGATTTTTTATAAGAATTATGATAAAATAAGCTAATAAGATAAAAGATAGAATTTTAGAATTTATATTTGATATTAATCTATTAGATTTATTATAAGAATTATGTTAGTAAAATAAAAAATAGAATTTTTAATATAAAAAAATAATTTTTAAAATGTAAATTCTAGACGACTTACTTATAATTACTTTTATATATTTATTCATTTGTAATTAGAAGGCTGAAAGACTATAGAATTATATATTTTTAGATAAATACGATCAAAAACCTAATATCTTATATTCAAAAAAATATATGGAAGATTTTGAATATAGATAGAAATAGTTTTAATAAAAAAAAATAGATCATTAGACTTAACTTCAAGATAAGGAAAATGATTAGCTGAAGGAAAAGGAAAAATAAAATAATTAATCCCAGTAATAATAAATAGAAGAGAGCCATGACTAAGACGCTTAAAATTCATCCATTTTTTTTAGAATAAATTATCATATTAGGAAATACATTTTAGGGTTTATAACTTTTAAGCAGCTAAAAAGAATGCTTTACTTAAATAAGTAAATGAACAAAGACATTTTGAGCTATTTTAGGACTCACTTGAGAGAGTTGCATGTCAATGATACTCTTAGATTTGAGATGAATGGCTATAAAGTCTTTTTTTAAAATTATGGATAAAACTTAAAAAAAATAAGCATATTTTGTTAGGGTTTAGATTACAAAGAGCTATTTGATTCGTTACCTGATAGTAGAATAGAAGGTATTAAGTTGATAATGTGCCCAAGCTACTGGCTATAGCAAAGATAATTCTATAGATTGCTTAAACTCAAGTTAAGCAAATCACTTCTTAGCATTTAAATTTAAGTTTATATGTAAGTTAATAATAATATAATTTAACAAGAAGAAGTATTCCAAAATAGTGCTTAGAATTAATAAATAAACATAATGTCATCTTCTTCATCCTGTTCTTCTTTATTATAAAAACCTGTGACCTTAGAATTCCTAAACTCGTTTTGGAGCTGTTTTAAAGTACTAAAGAAAATATCTATGAAGGAAGTTTAGACATTTCTAGATCTGACAAATGATTATAATCTTTTACTTTAGAGCATTTTTACTACACCAACTTTAAATTTAACAGTATTAAAAATACAAAATATGCTAATTCCTATTTAACTGCTCTAATTAGCACAGCAACAATAAAACTAATAATAATAGAATAACTAATAATTCTTCAACCCATAATTTTCTTTATAGCTTTAACATAATTAGCAATAAATATAGCAAAATTATCACTCGCTTCCGATAGCTAGTGAGCTGAACTCTTTTATTTCTTCACCTTCTATATTTTAATTGCAACCTACTTAGCCATAATAAAATAATTAAACTAGCCTATAACAAATCTAATAACTAATCTAATAAAAGCAATAACTTAACTAACAAAATGAAGATTACATACTGTCAGAAGAACAAGTAACTTACATTCAAAACTAAATTTAATAAATTGACTAACAAATAGCCAGTTTGCTATAAAATTAAACAATAAGCATATAAGGTAATACAAATAATCAATCATAAACATAAACAAATCAATTAAATAGTTAATTATTCAATAATAATGAAATTTATTCAGATATAGAAGATACACTGAGTTACAAAGAAAGCTAATTATATTAAAAATAAACTCTAAACAAATTTAATAAGCTAATTAAATTTAAAATATCAAGCACGAGAAACTCAGTTAGGTTTTTAGGTATTAACGATCACACCCTAGAAACATTAATAAAATTGATTCCCAAATCATTAACATGCTTAGAAATTGTTGATTATTAAAGCGAATCTAACTTGGCTCTAAGAGAAAAATCTTTTTCAGAAAAGATATTTGTTTAGTTCATTGAGCATTTTAACAACCTCTCTTAGTTAAGCATTAACTGCTACAAGACAAGATAATAAATCCCAATTTTTGCATTTCTTCACATGGAATAAATTTACAATAACTTGACATCATTAGGACTAGCAAGCTGTAATGGAATTAACAAAGAAATACTGAGTTCGCTTATATCTAAAAATAGTTCATAGCTTTAAGAATTAGTAATGGATTATACTTAGCTTGAGGGAGCCTTGGAAACAATAGCATAAACACAAACAACTCAATTAAAGAAAATATCTATTAACTATTGCAAAAGAATTACAAAATAGGAAATTATTACTTTTTGTAATAGCTAAACATAATTGGAGTATGTTTCTTTTAAACAAATCAAGTGTTTCACTAAAAAAGCGCTTGTTCCTCTAGTCAATAATAATTATAAAACCTTAAAAAGTGTTATCCTTGAAGGAAATAAAATTGATAACACTCATATTGCTTTTCTATTACGTTATTGCAGGTACTTTATTATTTAATTTTATTATAAATAAATTATCAATCTATAAATTCTCACATTTTTGGTTGTTTTTTTTTTAATTATTTATATTAACATTTTTACAAAAAAAAAATTTTGAAATAAATCTAAATTTAAAAATGTCTTTGTTGACGAAAATTTAGTTTATATAATAAAATAAAATATTTTTAAAATAAAAATAGGAATATAAAATCTTTAAGCTTAAGAAAGATGGATAGAGTAGATGCAAATTTTTCAAATTAACTATTTCATGTAATAATGCAGTTTGCAAAAACAGAAAATTATAACGAGATGCATGAAAAATTAACTTATTTAGATATTTCTTTTAACTAAACATTTAACGATGAGTCAATATCCTGTGTAAGCTAACTATTTCCTAACCTTTATACTTTCATCTTAGATTAATGCTCAATTCATTCTCTTAATTCTCTATTACCTCTGAAATATAGTATAAACTCTCTAAATCTTTCATCTAACTTGATAATTATTAAATAAGAGTAAGATTTTGAAGCGTTTTGCAAAACACTATCAGAATTTTACTATTTAAATACAATTTTTATTGAAATCCCTAATATTGATAGATTTCTTAAACATTCTAACTTTGTCTGGAATACTAAACCTATAATAATTAAAGAATCTTTTAATATGTGTTGCTATCCAATAACTCGCAATACAAAATTTTGAATATAATATAATATAATATAATATACATATCTATTAAATAAAACCATTTTTTGTAAAATAAATTTTATTTTCTCATATTACTTTTTTTTTTTAATCGAGCTCCATCCGTTATCATTTAATTTAAAACTATATTAAAATAAGCAAAAAGAAATAAATATTTCAAATATTAATATTAATTGCAATTCATATACCAGCAAGCAAGCAATCATTTTAAAATAAATATGAAATAAAATTTAATAATTCTGTTTTTAACATAAACTATTAAAAGATCAACATTTACATTAAAAAGTCTATTTTTAAAATATTTTAAAAAAATTGATTTGAAAAAGCAGGTAATTAATAAATAGACACACCAATTATATTTTTGATAAACTTAATTTGATCTAAATTTAATTAAATTATGGAAAAAAAATAATTATCTGCAAACATTAAACAAATAAATAATAAATAAACTGCGAATCATAAAATTTATAAAGAAATTGCATTTAAATATCAATAAGTGGAGATTTAGATAGGATCTATTTAAAGATGAATTATTGACTCATTATATCTAAACCCGTCTAGCTCAGTCGGTAGAGCGCCAGCCTTTTAAGCTGGTGGTCGAGGGTTCGAGCCCCTCGGTGGGTGATTTTTTTATATATTTGAATAAAGAGTTTTTAAATAAATATATTTTTGAAAAGGAAAAGCAGTTTTACAATAGATTTATCCAATTATTTAAATATTTTGCTTATCATTTTTTATATAGTTTTTTTTGAATAAAAAGAATTAAATATTTATATCCTCTAATGAGCTCACCATAAAATCAAAAAGCGAGGAATTAATTAATTTAAATTGATAATTGTATGCTTTTGGTTAAGTTTTATTCTTTTTTATTAATATTTGTTATAAAATATATTAAGTAAACCTGCTTGCGAGCTAAATTTAAAATTAATAACATTATTTTATTTTCTTACATTTTTAAAGAACAATAAAATTATAGCTTTGAATTGTTTATTCAGTTTTGCTTGAAATTGTAATCATATTATATATTTTAATAATTAAATAAATAAAGATAGATGAGTAAAATTTAGCTCTAAAACTTTACTATTTTACGCATTTTTCATATTAATTGCAATAATTTTCTATTTTGATAATTTATGTTATTGTTATAATATATTTTACAACTCAAAGTTATTAGAAAGTATTAAATAAATCTAAAAGACAAAATATTTATATCATATAAACCTTAAACAAATGAATATAAATACTTTATGTATATTTAAAAGTATATATAAATTAATCAAATTTATGTATTAATAATTTTTAATTAATTATGTTTGTATGAATAGGCAGGCTTCTTTTAAAATAGTAAATATTTAATTTATTTTAAAATTTGATGAAAGTTAAGAGTATAACTTTAAATAGAACTTTATTACTATTGAGAGAAACTATTTATGGCTTTTAGATTTTTTGAATGTTTTAAAGAGGAATTCTATTTGAAATTATGATTGATTTACAAATATTAACATTTAGTATACTATATGATGTACAAAGTAATTTAAAAAAGGCTTAATTAACTAAGTCATGTCTCTTCTCTAGCCTAATTAAAAAAAATGTATATAAATCTATGAAGGAACTTTTTATTAATTGCTACATTAAGTGTAATTCACTCTTTTTTAAATCTGTAAATATTTACTTTGGCTTATAAATATCAAATAAATTTTGATAAATACCAAAAATTTTAATAGAAAAATCATAATATTGATTGATTAAGACAAAAACTAAGAGAAAGGATTATAAATTATTAGAGTACAATTTATTTACTTCTACGTATTTGTTTTATTGTTTATCACTAAACCCGTCTAGCTCAGTCGGTAGAGCGCCAGCCTTTTAAGCTGGTGGTCGAGGGTTCGAGCCCCTCGGTGGGTGATTTTTTATATATTTTGAGATAACTATGATGTATACTTTTGTAAATCTTCTCATTTAAAAATATCAACAATGAAAGTGCTACCTTCATTTACATTTCAAAAAGTTAGCTTTAATTTATGATTTTTTGTGTTGTTTTTAGCTAAGATTGGTGAATTAAATAATGATTAATGAGTTGATTGACTAATCTAATTTAATCCTATTATTATTACTTTTATGAGAAGTAATTCGCTGAATTCATAATTTTGTAAACTAGAGTGGGGATTATTTGTTGTCAAATCAATTAAATTAAATAAAAAGATGCTATTAATTAGTATAGCAGCTTTGGCTACTTCCCACTAGAAGTATTTCATAGCATTTAAGAAGGTTTTAAATTAAGAAATAGCTATTTTTAGTTTGAGTGTTGAAATAGAGACTTAGCGAAGCTAAATATGTAAAAAAGGGGATCAATTACTTATTAACTAGTTAATAAACTTTGTTAAACTTAAATTAATTAATGCAGTAAATTAAAGAAAGGGTTGATACAGTGTCTTAGATTGAATTATTAACTTCAGTAAAATCAAAATACTATTTATCATATGCTCTTCACTATCATTTTTAAAAGGGTTTTAATGATTTAAAACATAAAGGAAAGAGGGGAGAAATGATAATTTATTCATAAAGAAATTTAGAAAGGAAATTTGGGTGAAATAATTATAACAAGTAAGATTTGATCAGAAATATTATTATTTATATTAGTCAATATAATATTTCTAATTTTTTCTAGATTTTTTAATATTATATAAATAACATTTTTATTTCTAATAAATCTTTTTTGAACTCTTAAATTCAAAGTATTTATATTATTATTCTCAACTAATTTATTATTCATCCAAATTTACATTTTAAATAAATATATAGAGTTATCTTATTTACTTTTATTTTTATGCCTTTATAGACATAGTTGTTTTTGCTCCATCTATTACATCTACAATAAATACTTTTCTGTCAAAATAAATAAAAAAAATATACTCACTTTTAGATAATTAAATCTTATGTCCAACGCTAAAAAAATGTGTTCATTAAACGATATTTATAAGCTGAAAATTAAATTTAAAAGTACTATTTATATTAATTAATCATATTTTATTACTGGCTTATATATGCAGTAGCAGAGCAATTTTTAAATTTGCTGAAATTAATAAAATGAAATATCATTTTGAGGTATAAAATAAAAATGTTTGTATAGCATTTAAATTTAGATGTATCGTCTACCTGTCTACCTAACAATCAACCAACCTATAGAAAAATTTAAAACTAATTAACAATCAAATCTTCTATGAAAGGTCTAAAATGAGAAAAAGTGTTTTATTAATAATAAATCAAATTATTTCTGATCGCCAATAATAGGACTAAATTTTGATTAATAACTAATAATATTTGAGTGTATGTAAATAAATTAAAAAAGAGAGTAATTTATCATCTTTATTTTGGGATCTCTTTCTGGATAAATCTATTTATCTGCCAATCAAAAAATTGAGGGCGGAGTATTTGTATACAATAAATTTGATTATAATCGAATTAGGAAATATAGTTTATTCGTTGAGGCTTTTATAAGGTATGAGTGTGATTATTGGTTTTATGATTTAATTTGTTTGATTAATGCAGATATTTATTTGCTTAGTAATAATTAATTGGTTTTTAATGGTAGAGGAATGATGTGTAGAAGAGTTTGTTGGTTTCTCAAAATATGTGAAGAATAAAAGAATTATCCTTTCAATTAGTAATGAGAAGAATTTAAAAGAAATCAAAATACATAATTATAAACACATAAATCAATTATTATGATGATCATACCAAATACTAGATAATAAAAAGCATTTGATTATTTATTTGATAACAGCGCAAACTCTCAATTTGTTAGTTCAAAAACAAGATATTTTTTGCCAATAATTTTTATATAAAATATTGTATCTATAAACAAATTAATAAATCAACTTTCTGATAAAAAATCAAATAAAAAACAAAAAAGCACCTTTGTATAGCAATAAATAAAGGACATACATACCCATCAAAAACAAAATCTAGCAATATCATAGAAAAAACATCTGACAAACAAAAAAATTAACAATAAAAGAATGATCAATCCTCTCATTAATTTATAATCCAATTTGATCAACGGAAGCTACTTGAACTTATCTTTATCAGCTCCTGATTATTAGAAGAGAACTCCTTTGAATATTTGCATCGTCGTTGATGTCTCAAAGAAGTTTATTCAAGATATTGAAAAGTTTGCTCCAGAGTTCTAGTTCTCCTTTGAAGAAGTTCTCACTAATGCTTTGCAACCTCTTTTAACTCCTTTATCTGAATTTGATACTGTTTCTATTGTTTAAACCAATTCATTCCTTAGCAGTGAGCCTAATTAGGTTAGCGAAATCGTTTTCTCACCAAAGGAAATGAATGAAGAGAACAAAAAATTAGCAAAAGAATTCCTACACTCTATTAAAATCTAGAGCGAAAGCAACAATACCCTTGAAAGCCTTTAGAGAGCATTTGGCCTTTTGACTGGTTCAATTAACGAAAGCACTCAAAACCAATCACCTGTAGTTATCTTAATTAGTGATGTAAGACAAGCAAAAAAAGAGAAGAACTCTCTTGAATCTCTTAACCTCATCAACTCGCTTAGAGAGCTTGTGTAAAAGAATATGGTACTTGAGTAAGTTTCAATTAACACTTGTGGAATAAGTGAAAATGTTGATAGCTATCTCCTCCTTGATTTGGCTAAAGAGTTCACTGGTTAATTCGTTTACTTGGACGACTTTTCATAACCAAATAAAATACTCTCAAATGTATTTGCAAATTTATTAACTTCTTACTGCACAAACGTCCTCCTCAGAGTTTAACTTTTGAATAACCTAACATATTCAACAGTTAATCCAGTCTGCTAATTGATGAATAGCACTGTAAACAAAGAGAATAACTCAATAGATGTTAGTGCAGGACCTATTCAATACGGATAGACAAGAAACATAATTTTTAAGCTTTCTGAACCTCTCAACACCACTTCAACAGGAACTGATGCTGTTGCTAAGGTAACCATTACTGTGAGTCTACCTAGTAAAAATTGCATTAAATCTACTTAAACCTAAGAAGTAACAATAGCTAATTTACAAAATGAAAAGTCTATAGATGAGTTGCACAGAATTACTTTTGTTGATTTCTTGTACTCAAATATCAAGAAATATGAAAACGGTATTTAATCCTATGCCATTTCAGGCTTAAACAGACTTCTAACAACTTTAGAAAGCCAATCTACTCACTCAACCTACGTAGCCGAGCTAGCCAAATTAGTCAAAACCCACTTAGAAACAACTTTCTCAGACTCAAAGCTTTTCTATAAGAATAAAAATGCCTTGTTGAGCTTAGCAAGAAGCCAAATCCTATAATTAGAATCAGTTTCTCATCCTACTCTTGAAATATTCAGAACTAAATTACAATCATACTATATTAATGAAATTGAAGAAGCCCACTCAAAGTTACCATCACCTTCACCCTCTCCTAAAAAGAAAAACTAAAGAGAATAAGAATCATTTATTAAAGTAAAATAGTTTGAAATGTATGAAATGTATGAATCAACTCGTATTTGAGTAATAAATATAAAATAAAAGTATCTTTTAAAGATACTTGCCTAACCATACTTTATTAACTGATAAGTTAATAATAAATAAATAACTAACACAAATAAGATTTAAAATAAACAAATAAATAAATAAATAAATATAATCATATATTAATTACTATATAAATGTTCTATTCATTCACTTACTCTATCAATATATTCTTTCTATTATAAAAATATATCTATCCTCAAACATTTTTTAAATTACACTTACTTTAATCTTATTCTAATTTTCAAACCTTTATTTGTAATTTGGTATTCAAGTATAGTTTTTTAAACTATATTTATAAAGCACTTATTAGTCAAAAAATATTTTTTATTTTAAAACTTTATTACTTCTATTAAAAAATATCATTAATTTAAATTTAGTTTTAATTCATTTTTTTCTGATAAGTCAACTTAAAAAACTTCTTGAAAATAATTTTTTCATTTAAGTTATTTTGATAATTGATTTTTAATTACTGTAATAAATACAATATAAATTGACATTCATAAAATATCAAAAAATGTTTACTCTAAAAAAAATAATTATTCTTTTTACTTTTTAGGATAACAATAGAAGAAGGAATGGAATTTTGAATAAAGTACATTAATATTATTCAGCAATGTTTTATTTAATATTTATAATCTATTTTGTAATTTTTATTTTAAATTATTACTATTTTATTTAATAAATAGATGTTGAAATATTTAAAAAAACAAATTTCTTCATTAATTTTAAAAATAAATAAACTGTATTCATTTTTGAAGCATGAGCAAAATAGAATATTAATAAATTAAGAATTTAAAAAGTTTAAATAAGTAGGAATATATCTTTAAAGTAGAATGAAGAGCAAATTAATAGAATCAAAAATAAATGAATTTATTTA
Source organism: Tetrahymena malaccensis 436 (assembly GCA_000231845.2). Classification (NCBI taxonomy): domain Eukaryota; phylum Ciliophora; class Oligohymenophorea; order Hymenostomatida; family Tetrahymenidae; genus Tetrahymena; species Tetrahymena malaccensis. The sequence continues at coordinate 112,624 of JH720090.1, read as the reverse complement.
GACTAAATATTACAACTAAAAAAAAAAGGCTTGAGTATTAGAAAGGAGAAAGTAATAAAAATTCTTAATTCAGTATATTTTATATGTATAATCAAGCAAGTCTTATTTAATTAATAGAAACAAAGGAAGAACATTTAAAGTATTTGAGTTGATGAAGATTAAGCACTTTTCATTTATTTTATATAGGTGGCCAACTATAGATAAATTAATTCTTTATCAAGTAAATGAATATACAAATCAAATCTAAAGATAAATAGATAGATAATTAGATACTCATATTTTTAATTAATTTTTAGAAGATTTCTAATAAATTGAATATTAATTAAAAGAAGAAAGAACAAACACAACTATCATTATAATTAAATAATAAATAAATAGATAAATAGGTAGGTAAATAAGTAATTAGCTAGTTTGTTTTTTGTTTATTTGTTATTAATACTCTTTAGTTCGTCTTATTTATTTTCAAAGCAAAAGTAAAGTAGAAAGCAGGCAAACTTTTTGTAGATCAATCAATCAATCATTCATTCATTCTAAATAATATATTAAAATAAGCATAAAACAAACAAGAACTTTTATATTTTCACTTAGACTAAAAAGGTTCAATTTTATTTACTTAAATAGGTATTTAGTGTAATGGCTAGTAATAACAAAATTCAAGATTTAGATGAAATTCTTAAATAAAAGGATTTCATGAAGTAGGTTTTATAAAAAGATGCAAGTCTTGTTCGTTTGAGCAACTCTCTTCCATAGAATGATGAAATGAAGTTTTACATGAATAATGAGCAGCTAAAATAAAAGCAAAAAGCTATCAATATTAAAATTCTTCAACAGTTAAAGAAAATAGCATCATTTATTTCTTTCGAGCATGCCTCTAGTATTGATTTAAACCATTTTAGTCACATTATAGATATGAATGATCTCCTTTTTGAGAACATCGACACTTCATTGGATAAGATAAAAAAGATAAATAATGTCACTGAGTCATCTCTCTTTGATCCTTCTAAGACTGTATCTTCTGAAAAGGGCTTCAAATCTATCAGTGGAGAGCAATCAGAAGATATAATAACAATAGCAACAAAAGAGAAGCCTTAAAATAACTTTAAAGATTGCATTGATAATTCAATATAACACCCTTTCATTCCTGTCATCAAAGAAAAGCTGAATGCTGATGTTCCATTAGATGATGTTATAGTTTAAGTATAAAAAGAGGGAGCTGAAAGCTTTTTTAAAACAATTTAAGATCCTTTATAATACGAATTCCCTCACCCTTATGCTTATGAAATTGAGAATTTTAGTTTCTCAGAGTAGCAATTGCAAACAGAGAATATTGTTGTACAAGAGCCTATTAGCCTTAAAGAGGAGTTAGTATTTGTAGATAAAGAAGATATTTTAGATGAAATGATTGAATCTCTTAAGTAATGTAGTGAAATTGCCATTGATTTAGAACATCATTCATATCGCTCGTTTAATGGTATTACATGCTTGATGCAGATTTCTAGCAGAAACAAAGATTATATTGTTGATGTATTTAGCGTATGGAGATCATTACACAAGCTTAACGTAGTTACTACAGATAAAAATATAGTTAAAGTTCTTCATGGTGCAGATATGGATATTCAGTGGTTATAAAGAGATTTTGGAATTTATATTGTTAATTTGTTTGATACAGGTCAAGCAGCCAGAACTTTATCTATGCCCAGCTATGCTTTAGCTTATCTATTGCAATCTATTTCTAAGGTACCCACTGATAAAAAATACCAGTTGGCTGATTGGAGAATTCGTCCTCTCCCAAGAGAAATGATAAGCTATGCTAGATCAGATACACACTATTTGTTATCAATTTATGACAATTTGAGAATTCAGCTTGTAAACAAAGCAGTTTAGTAGGGATAAAATGCTTCCCACTTTATAGAGAGTGTCCTTAATAAGTCCAGAGCTATTTGCCTGAAAAAGTATGTCAAGCCAATTTTAGATGATGAAAAGTACCATTCTATTCTATAAAATCAACGTATCATCTTGTCTGACAGAAAGTTCCGCATATTAAAAAGATTACTTGAATGGAGATATCAAATGGCTGCTAAATACGATGAAAATCCTACATTTGTTTTAGCTAATGATATTCTTTTCAATATTGTCAACAGGTTACCTCAAACTCATAAAGAGTTCGCTTCTTCCAATCTCAAACTTAGTTATGTATGTCAATATCATGCAAACGAAATACTTACTATTATTAAAGAAGAAATTGAATCTGAACAAAAGTCTAAATCAGGAGAATAAGAAAGTACCACGAAAAATTAAAGCGAAATGGAAACTGAAGACTTGATATATGCCTCTCGTAACCTTAACAATACTTCAGCATACTAAATATTTAACACTTAAAGCCATAGAATGGAAGAAGAGCTCGAAGAAGAGGTTTCCTTCCAATTTGAAATTATAGATGTGTAAATTGGATTATATTAAGGAAATTTGAATATTTTAGAAGATCACATACAATAATCTTCTACATTTGCAAATACTGAAATATAAACAAAAATTGAAAAAATTAATTCTTCATTCTTTTATGCAGATCCTGTAGATTTCTATTGTGAAAAATACCCTTTCATGAGAGAAGCTTATGAACTTGCTAAACTCCAAGAAGAAGAAATTATGAAAAAAAGAAATGATCTTGCCTACATTTAGAGTAAAAACCCATTTGAAGGTGAAAATGAAGAACAGACTAACAACTAAGAAGAAGAAAGAGACATTTATTTAGCCTTCGATAAAGAAAAAGGACCCTCTTCTAAACCAAAAGAAGTTGAGCAAATAGATGTACCAGACTTACCTCAATCTTATGAAGATCAATTTAAGACAAGTCTCAAAAAGAGAAAATATAATTTTGGTAATGATTCAAAAAGAAATGCAGAATAAGATGAAGAAGAAGAAGATAATGAAAACGGCGAAAAAATGTATAAAAAAAGGTCTACAGGATAAAAAAGTACATTCGATATGCTTATAGAGCAAGGACTTAGAGAATAAACAGAATCTGAAGACTCAGATTCTGATGATGGTGAAAAATAGAAGAAGAAGAAGAAAAGAGAGGTTACAGAAGAAGAAAAAAAGCAAATCGAAGATAATTTTAACTAATACGCAGATAAAATAAGAAACAGAATTAATAAAGATCCAAAGTTTAAATCTGGTATCAATACATAGAAAAGTTATAACAGCAATAATAATAAAAAGGGTGGTAATAAAAAAACTAATAAGTTTATAAGCAAATTCAACAAAAGTGGATTTTGATTAATTTGATAGACTAATTGAGTAACTTTCATAATTATACATTTTAAATGTTATGCACAATTTAATAATACTATAATCAATTAAATTTATTTATTTAATTAATTATCTAAATAAGAGTCACAATTTATTAATTAATATATCATGCAATATTTATGTAATAAATATTAATAATCTCAAACCATTTTAATTTCTCAATTTATTAAAATTCATATTTTTCTTTTAAAAAAATTTATTTATTTAAAGTTTTTCAAAAATTTATGAAGACTTTGAATTTTTATCTAATATTTACTTAAAAGATTAAAATTAATTTATTATTAAATTTAATAATCTTTCTTTTGCTTTTAACTATAATTAATTTACAAGATATTTAACAAAAGCTATTTATTTTTTATTTGAACATAAGTATTAAAGAAAAAATTAATTTCGTTTAAATTAAATTGCTTTGTTAAAATACAAAGATAAAAAATAGAAGGTTCTAAAAATATGATTTTATTTAAATCTAATAAAAATAGTTTCTAAAAAGTAAATATATTCTATAAATTTAAAATTTATTACTTACTTTTATAATTAACTTATAGTTTATTGGCTCAACTGAATACAGTTTCACTTAGCTTGATCTCTAATTCAAGTAAATAAATATAAACACAAATATTAATTTTAAAAAACATTAATAAAAATAATACAACTATTTAACTTTCTATTAAAACTATTAAAAAATTTGCTTTTTTTTTATATTTTGAATAACTTATGTTTAAATTTAAAAGAGACAATAATATTGGGAATGAATAAGCATTAGAATTAGGGTAAACCCTAGCAAAATATACCTAAATTGAAAAACTGATTCTCAATTTAGTGTAAAGAGTCTTATCATATTTATTATTTATTTTTATTCTTATAATTTGAAGACAATATTATTAAATTATTTATAATAGATCTAATTATATAGAACCAAAGGGAGCACTTTAATTAGGTACTGGTTTAGCTAATTTAAAAAATTTGCTATTCTTAGAAGTTTATCTATAGTAAGTACAATTTATACATTAATTTTATCATTTTAAATTCTTAAATTAATAAGTGGAAATAAGTTAGGTGATAAAGGTATATCAGGTTTGGTTTAAGGATTATCAAATTGTATTAATATTTAAAGTATGAAGCTCTATCTTTAGTAATAATTTATTATTTTTAGTTGAAAAAAAAACTATACATTTTTTAAATTTATATTAATGGAGGAATTTAATTTATTTATACATTTATAAGGTCAAATTTACATTATTCTCCAAACAAATTTTTATTTGAAGAAGGTTTTTATATTTTTTAATTATTAAACCCCCCTTTATTAAACAAACAATTACTTTATTTTACAAGATGTAATAATATTTAGGCTCAAGGTGCTTCTAGTATAGGCTAGTGTTTATTAAATTATTAAAACCTTTAAATTCTTGAACTTTATCTTATGTAAATAATATTTAATTATTTATTTATAAATGATTATTCTATTTTAGTACAATTTTTTACTTGCTAATAAAAATTTAAAAATATGTTCAATTAAAGGTAAAATAATTTGGGTTAAAAAGGAATTGCTGAGTTAAGTTCCTATATTGCTAATTGCAATAGTCTTTCTAATTTAGTGTTGGATTTAGAGTAATTATCAATATTTTTAACTAAATATTTAGAATTTAGTTAAAAATATATTTAACAGATCGAATAACATCCGCTCAAATGGTGCAACTGCTTTGGGACTTAAATTAAAATAATGTTTAAATCTCAAAAATTTATAACTTGTGCTTAAGTAGCTTTAAACCAATTAATTGATTTATTCATTTATTTTTATAATAATTAAAAGTTTTAATAATATTGGCACAGATGGAGTCAATAATTTAGTATTTCATATTGCCTAATGCAAAAAAATATAATATCTGACATTGATAGTATCGTAAATTAGCTTTTTAATTTTTTATTTAATTTTTAAATATTTTTTTTGTTAAAAGTTGTTTTTATAAAGTTTTTGTAAATTTATTTATTTAGTTAAAACCTTTATGAAGATTCTAACACATACAAGATCAAGAAATAAATTTTTAAAATGGATTAATTAGTGAATTTTTATCTTGAGATTGATCAAAAAGAAAATGACGAAATTGAAGATTTAACTGAATTATAACAAATTGAAGAGACGGAAAAAGTATTAGATGATTTTATGGAACAAGAAGAAGGTGATATTGATCTAGGAGATTCAGACTAAGATTAGTGTATGGATGAAGGAGAATATGGTGGTAAAGATACTAATTTTTAATAAGATGAAGATAAAGATATTTAAGTAAATGATTAAATTTAAGAATGAAGTATTTTAATTAGTTAATTAAGCTTTATAATTTTTGTTGTTTTTTTATTCATTAAATAAATAAATATTTAAAAATATTTTATTTCTATTTTATTTTTAAAAATATACCCTAAGACATATTTATTTTTTTAATTATATCTATATTAATTTATCTAAATAATAGATGTAATAATACATTAAAAATATAAAAAACGCATAAAATATTGTATTCCAAATAAAAGAATCCGCCCTGTATAAAGAATATTCTTTCATACTAAACTTCGCTAATAAATACTATATCTATTTATTTATTCATAAACATAGAATTTTTACTAATATTAGAATCAAATAAGAATATTAATAAATTTTATGAAGCAAAAAGTAAATATAAGGTTATTTACTAGTTATAAATAAAACAAATTTAACAAAAAAGATTTAAAAATCATTTTTTCTGTTAAATGATTTACGGAGATTTGTTTAATTTTAAAAAATAAGAAATAAACACTTGATTAATACTAATCATTTAGATAATATATTTTTTAATTTTTAAAAGTAAACATTATTTATTTTTCCAACAAAAGTAGCGAAATTGTACTAATTCAAATAATAAAAAATAAGGAACATTATAAACCAAGTTCAGCGAGAAGTAATCAGCTTAAAGAACAATTATTTAATTCATAATAGTCTAATTCTTATAGTTAAGATATATTTTTATTTAAAACACTAATTAACAATTATACATAGTTCATATAAAAAAACCCTTCTTTCTTTCAGTAATAAATATATAAATATTAGTTAATAAAGATTTTTTATTTTATATAAAAAAATTAAAAAATAATTTTATAAGCATTAAATTAGTTATCAATTAAACTAAAAATAGTTGATAAAATAAATAGAAAGATAGTTATGTAGATGGATATATTAGTAAATACTTTAAATAAGTTCAAATAATTAATAATAAATAAAGATAAAACCATTCATTAATCTCAAAAATTTTTAATAAGAATAGAATAGATTTTATCAATTTTAATAATTAAATACTTATTAATCGAAATTAAATAAAATAAATTTATTGAAATATGAAATGGGACATGTGGTTAAAGTAATAGTTTTTTTCATCATTAACATCATCTTAACCAAATTTATAAAGATGATAACTGTAGACTAAAGAGAGACATAAATAAAAATAACATGATGATTAAAATATAATAGCTTTACTTATTTAATCATTTAATTTATAATGATTTATGTCAAATAATATATGTATAAAATAACATATAAAAATAGTTAGAAAAGAGCTATAGGAGAAAATAAAAAAAGTAATTAATAGGAGAAATTAATATATTATTTTTAAATAGTGAATTATCAATATCTTATAATGTTTATTCAAATTTAAAGTTAAGTACATTATTTTTATTGACTTAAAATGAATTAATCAATTATTATTCAAATTAGCTATTAATTTCATAAAAAAGCCCAAGCATATTCATTTTGCTCAATCTGTTGAAGCCATGAAAATTCACCTTTGCTACAAACCTTTTGAATTACCTTATTCAAATATTCTAAAAATTTACTTTTTAAATTGATATTTAATAAATTGAATGATTTTCTTATTTTTTAATATCATTCAATTTTTTTTTAACTAAAATAACTTTTCTTTCTTTTTTCTGTCATTCTTGCTTTAAAAAAATGAATGCAATATTTATCAGAAATTACATGAAATTTATTAATTTAGAATTTGAAGGCAAAAGCTTAGGGCGTTTTAAGTTGTAAATCATTTTAGTATTTGATAATATAATGGTTTAAAAGGGATACTTTTTAAACTTTTTAGTATTCATTTATGAGATATAAAAAGTTTCTTTGAATTAGGCATTAAATATCTAACTATTGATTCAGATTTTGAAAATATTTTAAGTAATTTGAGTATGCCCAATACCAAATTAAAATTATAGAGAGAGGAATAAATGCCTTTTAATTGGAGATACATCGCTTATGCAATTACTTCAGTAAATTCACTAATGATTTCAATTAAAAGAGAGCTGGAGCCTTTTATTTTTAAAAATCATCAAACATAGTAAATAATTATATTTTAAGGATTTTAGTATATTTTTCTTAGCTTTTACATGATTAGTTAATTATTTTATAATTTTACAATAGAAATAAAATATTTATAAGTAGATAAAGACTTAAAAAATAAATAATAAAAGCTCCTATTATAACATTAAAGGGTAAGAAGTAAATTAATATATATTCTTCTTAAGCGTTAGAAAAATATATTTTTTAGAAATATATAAAGTTATATAAAATAAAATCAAAAAAAAAAAAAATAGCTAAAATCCAAATCAACATCAACGTTAAAGCTGAATAAAATAAATATTTTATTCATATTAATTAAATAATTACAAAATAGAGAATATTATTTTAAAAGTGCTAAGTAATGAGTATTTGAATGACTTTTACCTAAAAATTTATTTAGGCACACACCTCACTTTACCATCTAAATCAAAGCAAATATACAAATTAAATATTAAAAATTAGAAAATTAAAAATACGCATTATGATTTAAACAGAAAAATATTTAACTGAGTATATTAATCAAATGATGGGAAATTATATAAATAAAATAATTCAATTTAATTGTTTTTTTTTGATAGGAATTTATTAGATATATAATTCATATTGAATTAAGCTAAATAGCAAAGAATTATTATAATTTTTGACTAAACTAACATATATCTATTTTTTAATTGCTTTTTTATAATTTTTAAAGCATCTTTTAGACTTATTTTATTATTTACATAAATTGATCTTATGTGATTTAAATAGGAGAGTCAATTTATGTAATAGATTAATTAATTATGGGAATTTAGATAAATAAAATAATTACAATTTAATTATTTTATTTCCTCAGATTTAATTAGATCTATAATTTGGGAAAGTTAAGCCAATTACAAACTATCTTAATAGTTTCTCGCAAAACTAATATTTATCTATTTTTTAGCTTCATTTTTAAGATTTTTATAATATCCTTTAGATAGTCTTACTTTATAGTTTCCGTTAATGTATCATATATTATAGAAGGGTAATTTTACAAAAATACTTTAAAAAATATAATTTTTTGATTATTTAGTGCTATAATCTAATATAATATTTATTATAATCATAGATATCTATCCCCGTTTAATTTATGTATGAATGAATTTGTGATTCTTCTATTTAATACTTTTCTATATATTTTTAATAGCAAACCTTTGTTATTATTTATTCAATTGATAATTTATATATTTTCGATACCAAAAGTGAGAAATTCAAATAATAATTAATTCTTTAATTAATTGATAACAAAAAAAAACAACAAACACTAAAAAAATGACAAGCGACTTCTCTATTAATGAAATTCAAGATGCAGTAGAAATGAATAATGAGTAGTTATTTAAATAAAATATTGATTAAGCTTAATCATAATACTACACTACTAAATAAACTTAAGACTCTCTAACAAATTAATCTTAAGTAAACAATGATAATAGCTTTTGCTTCAATTATTTATTAGATGAAACTAGTAATGCTGAAGTTGAAGATTTTTAAAATTCTAGTCCTTAAAAATATATTAATCCAACAGAATAAGACAATATATTTCAATTAAATGAGGAAAATAACCATCCTATAAATGACGAACAATTTAATCAATATGAAATCGATGATTTCCTGAATAGTTTTAATGGAAGAGAAGAATATATTAATTATTAATAACAAGACTAATACTAATAATTTGATTAGGAAGAATAACCTGATGTTTATTAATTCTTAAATCTATAAGAGGAAGAATCACAAAACTAATATGTAAAATTAGACACTCTACAATAAGATAAGAATAGTATTATAGATACTAATAGTACTACAGGTACTGTTAATAAGAGCAATTTACCAAAATAAAGACGTGATGTTAAAGATGATAAATTTATTTAAATAATTTAAAATCTTACTCAATTAGATTTAGAAATTGAGGATCTACGTCAATTTAAGAACGAAATAAAGAAAAATACAATTAGAACTATTCTATAGAAGAATAATAAAAATATCAATCAAGTTAGACTTTAACAATATTTTAACGAAAAATTGGATGATAAATAAGTCTGTCAGATATATGAAAATATAAATGATATTTATTATTAATTGTTCCCTAAATGCGATGATAGGAGAGTAGATATTCTTGTAGCCTTTGTTCAACTTTATAATGAAAATAGAACTAAATTTAACTATAAAAATGTCAAATATTTATTTTAAGATGCTAGTTCTAACTAAGATGAAATAAACGAATAAATTTCTATTGTTAAGAGGAAAATTGAAGGCTCTCGTGAATATATATTATCTTTAATTAAGTGTGCTTAGTAAATTTTTAAATAGTTCTTTAACTAATTTTTAGAATACTAATTAATACCATACCTATATTCAGAATATAAAATGAACACATATCCTAATGAACGCTATCCTTCTCCTTAATATAAGCATCTAGATATTCATATAACATTATATTGTGTTGAAATTCTCTTTATACAGAATATGAAATGATATCTGGTATAGAATGAAATATGAGTTAACAAATTTCATTCATTAACTATTATTAACATTATTATTTATTAAAATCATATATAATTAACAAAGTTAAATTTATTAATTAATATAAAATCTATTCTTATTTATTACTTCTATAAGCATATATAATATATAATACATATTAAATACTCCATTTTTCTTAAATATCTAGTTTTAATATTTTGTTATTAACAAAGTAAGGATAAATAGCTTTAAACTTGTTTTTGTTTTAATTATTGTAGATAATTTATTTATTTGCTTGAATAAAGTAAACCTAATTTAAATACTATTAACTAATAAAAGCAAAAAATAAAGTAAATTCTTTTATATATTTGCTTGAGTATTAAATAAGATATATTAGATTCAATAAAAATGACCATCAAAAGTTTAAATATTTGAAAATATGTAAATTGAATAAAAATACATTTTTTTATCATAAAATATTTAAGTATTCTATTTTTATCACAAAAATCAACATTTTAAAAATTAAATTATGAAATTTAGTGTGATTAAATGATTTTAATTAACTTTATTAATTTTTAAAGCATCAAAAATAATATTTCTTAAAATTATTTTAAATTTTTTGAGGAAAATTGCTATTTAATTTAATCTTCTAATTTCCATTGAATAAAATTTTTTAAAGAATCAGCAAGAAATACTATTTATTTTCTAATTACCTTACTCATTTTATATTATTGTTTAAAATAATTCTAAAACTACTTTTAGTAAGTGCCTATAAATAAAAAGATTATTCTAATCTAATTAACACAAATTTGTTGATTATAAAATTAAATTACTAATATTATTTTCTATTTTTAGCAATATATTCTTTAAAAAAGTTATTTATTTTTATATGAATGAAATCAAAGGATCTTTTAGAAATTCATATGGTAAATATTTTGCATCGCTAAGGTAAAAATAATACCAAGCTGGAGATTTATCTAATTTTTTTTTGTGGAAAAAAAATAGTCATTTACTTAAAATTGAAAGATATAATACTAATACATTTCATATAATTTTCAAAATAAAATGATACAATAAATAAATTAATTAATTAATTTAGTTTATACAGCAAGATACAAAAAATCTTTATAGTACAAACAAATTTGTTGTAAGAGTAAACAAAAATTGTAATAATCATTTGAAAAAAAGAAATCAAAGTAGCATTTTATTTTACATATTCTAAAGCTAATTTATCATTTTGATGGAATTATTATATATAATAAATTGCTGGTGATATCTGATGTCATAACATTTTTTAATTAAAATAAAACTAGTTTATGCATCTTTGTAAAATATGGAATTAATAAAATACATTGAATTAATATTTATTAAATTAATACCTGTGTTAAACTCTTTCTATAATTATTAAAATTGATATTAAATTTATAAAATCAGATATTTACCATTTTATGATTGCCCTTTTTTACTCTAGCTTAATAATATTAGGTACAATATTTGCAGTAGGATTTTATATTTTTATTGCATATCCTACAATAAGATTTTTAGAAATGAAATATAAATATGGTGATAAAGTCAAGGTTTTATTTAGCGTTGGAAAAGGAATCCTTAAGTTTTATAATTAGAGTTTAACCCAAAATAAAGATAGTATTGGTTTTATCCGCAATATGCACCAAAAAGGTTTAAAAGCAATAGCATTTAATTTAGGAACTAAAGTAGGATTAAGTTTTTTAGACCCAGAACTCTAAAAGCAAGTTCACTAATCCTATCAATCTTTTCGCAGAATTGATGCTATAGCAGCAATGACTTATTTGTTGGGAAATTCTATGATATATGCAACAGATAAAGAATGGAAAAGACAAAGGCTATTCTTAGGAAAGTTTTTCCATTTTGATGAAATCAAAAATTATTATCCAACAATATAAGAAACAACAAAATAAGTACTTCAAGGAGTAGATTAGTAGCTAAATCATTAGGAAAAAATAGAAATAAAAGCAGTCTATATTATCTAAAAAATTACTTCAGAAGCCACTTTTAAGATGTTCTTTGGTTTAACGACTGAAAGCTTAAAGGTAACTAGAAAAGATGGAACTCAAATTGCATTTTCTGAAGAGCTGGCTTTACTAATAAGGCATTCATTCTAGCTTCTATAAACTGACAAAATCGCTCTACTAAAATGGATTTTACTTAAAAGAAAAAGTACATAATGTTTTAGTACAAAGGGAGAGAGAGAGTTAATGGATCGCTTGAGAAATCTTAGATAAGGATTCATATAAATTGTATCAAAGAGAAAGGAGGAGCTCAGTCAAGATCCATACAAAGCCAAAAATAATTTCTTAGATTACTACTTGACTGAAATGATTTAAAATTAATAATGTGGGATTACATATGACGAAATAGTTGATAATTTTACAGGAATTTTTTTAGCAGGTACAGATACAACTAGCAATATGGTAGGATCTGCCCTATACTATCTCTCAATTAATCCTGAGGTTTAGTAGTAGGCTAGAAAAGAGGTAATTACATTTCTTTCCTCTAAATATGATTTAAAAAAGCCTGATTAGCTAGCTAGTTAAATAAGATTTGAAGATATCACTCATTTTAACTTTTTAAATTGCATTTTGAAAGAATCTTTGAGACTGATACCTCCAGTCATACAAATAACATCTAGAATTGCAAATCATAATATGAAAATTGGAGAGTTTGACATTAAAAAAGGTGATTTAGTCACTACTAATTTTGCATACAACCTATCAAATCCTGATATATTCCCAAATCCAGAATAATTCAATCCTTAAAGGTGGATGACTGCAAATAAGTAATATCTTTTTATGTTTTTATGTATTTTATTTAGGCATATATTTTATAAACAGTTATTAGGAAACTTTTAGTTTCACTCCTTTCTCCTAAGGTCCTAGAAATTGTATTGGTTAGCATCTTGCCATGATCGAAGGTAAGTCTATCCTTGCATCTATTTTATTGAAGTATGAAATTCTTCCAAATTTAACTTAAGAAGTAATTATGGAAATGAAGATGATGTATGGATTCTAAAATGATAATCTTATATATTTTAAAAAATTAAAATATTGAGGTTGCTACATCACAAAAAATTTATTTTTACTTATATCACTAATTTACATAAAAATATGAGATGAAATCCAAGACAAATAATGAGATTGTTAATTTAAATTTAAATAGTTAGTTTCTAGCTTGCTGCATATTTTTTTTAATCTATATAATTTAAGTGAATATAAAATTGATAAAATTTATAGAGTATTATTTGATATTTTTATATAAAAAATTTATTTTATTTTATTATTATATATATTTAAAAATGGTCGCTTGGTCACACTATTACACTTATATTTTTTAATGATTTTAAATTCTTTTATCATAAATATCATACAAATATAGTATAATATTAGACTTTTTAAAAATCAATTTAAATTTAATGAAAAAATGGATTTAATTAATTTCTAATTATTTATAAGACTCTTTTATGAGTTAAAATAAATGTTTTAATTAATTTAAAGATAAAAAATATTTGTATTTTATATTTAAAAATTGTTTTAAATACAATAAAATATAAAATAATAGGTTTCAATATAAAATTTATTTAAGTCAATTTCTAGAAAAATCTATTCTTTAATTGATCAAAATTTCTAAAGACTAATAAGTTTTTAACTAAACACCAATTGATCCTCTTTATTATCTATCATAAACTAGAAAAGGTACAATAAATTATTAGTAAATTTAGGAATGTCTATTTATTCTATGATTATTTTCAAAAGGAACATTAAAATATGATTTCATCATGTTCGCATAGGATATTAAGTAGTTAGAAAAAATATCTTAGAATTAAAGATGATTATCTAATTATGTAAGTACTAAACCAACAGCAAATGTATCAGACTTTTTAAAAAAAAAATTAATTAAAAATACAAATTTTATCTTAATACCTATTTAGAATAAACTCTTTTATTATTTTGAAAATCAGGAGATTAATATATTAGAGCACCTAACATCCCATCTTCAATTTCTATTAGCTCTTCTTCTTATTTTAGTTTAATAGCCAATCCAAAATCACCTAAAAAAATAAATATGTGTTAAAATGTTTTTAAAATATTTTAAATACTTAATCTAACTTAAACATTTTTTTTATCTTAATCTATAATAATCAAAAAGTTATCTGGTTTAATGTCATTATGAATAATATTTTTGCTGTGAATATGGTGAACTGCTTTTAATATTTATAGACAAATATTCATTTTCTCTTCACAAGTTATTTCACCTTCACTGGTTTATCTTTCAAGATATTCTTATAATGAACCTTTAAATAAATTTTTAATTTTAATATTTAATTAAAAGTCAAGATTTTAAAAACATATTAATCAAATAAATTATTTATTAAATACATGTACATCTTTCTAACTCAAAAACAACATATTTTTCTTTTTTAATAAACGTCTAGTTGTCTTTTTAAATTTCTTACTCTAATCCTTCTAAAAAATAGCTGCTAAAAAATTAAATAACATTTGGTGACTGAGCTTAATTCATAATTTCTATTTCTTTTTCTATCATCATTTAATCTTCAACCTTTTAAATTTTAATCACTATTTCTTTATCAGTTTAGTTTTTAGTACATAAAGCAATTCCAAAACAACCAAACCCAATAATTGTCATATTTTGTGAATATCTTTTCTTTTTGAAAATCTCTTAAAATACTTTAATAAAATCATCTTCACTTAATGGTAAGCTTTTAGTGTTTTAATGTTCATTATTGTAGAATCTAATCATTTCTTTTACTTGTTTTTCAACTTTTTCCTAATTGGATAAATTATTGTAATTTTTAATTTATTTCATATTTTATTTATTGTTAAGAAATGGTGTATAAATAGAAAAGTAAAAATAATGTATATCCTTATTAAATAAGTTCACCTTTAATTAAAGCTGATTTAAAAAAATTTTTAAAAAATATTAAAAATAATCAATTGAAATTTATTGTGAAACCATTTTGCTTCCCTCCCAACTGCAAAAATGTTTGAAAATCAAATTAATCATAAATAAATCTTAATTAATAATAAATATTTTAATAATAAAATACTTCAATAATTGTTGAATAAATATCGAAATCATATTTATGCTACTTAGTTAATTAATACAGCAATTCTGATGCAGATTTTCTATCAGTATACTTAGGCTTAAGGCAAGTCTCAATAATTTTATAAAGTTTGGTTTTTAAATTTATTGTTTATTTTAGCTAACCTTAACCATTGTAAAGATCAATTAACTCTTGTTTTTTGATCCAACCTTTGTCAAATAAAGCTAAGTTATCAAGTTCCAATAATACTAATCCTAATGAAAATAAATCTGACTTCAATAAAATATAATAAAATATGAATTATTGTATATTTATCAACTCAATTAAATTTACTTAAATTCTAGATTAACCATCTTCATTTTCTGGTGCAAAATACAATTCAGTTCCTTTCTTTTAGTTAAATAATATATTATTCATTTTTAAATTATTTTTTTAAATACAGCTGATTTATAGCTTTTTGATTAGCTTACTTATGAGGCAAATCCAAGATCACCTTGATTTATTTTTTAATACTTAATAAAAAAATAATATTTTTTAATATTTACATAGTTTAACTACTATTTTTTATTAATCATTTTCTACAACCAAAAAATTTTAGGGTTTAATATCTCTATGTATAATGTTATGAGAATGAAGAGTATTTAAACCATCAAGCATTTATATAGCTATGTCTATTTTCATTATTTCTTAGTTAGGATGCTCATTTTTAGCCATTTATTTAAATAAATCTTTTAAGTTATCTATCAATTAAAATTTAAAAATTATTATGTAGGAATTAACTATTTTAAACCAAATTCTGATTGTTCAAAACTCAATTTATAATGATATTTTTTTATTATGAAAAATTTTATATGTTAATGAATTGAAAACAATAAGATTTTACTTATTTTTGTATAAATATCAAAATTAAAAAAGGTATTAAAAATCCATTTTAAAAAAGAATCAATATTCTAATTAAAAAGAATGAAAAGTATTAATCTTTTAAAGATATTACATTTGCAAATTTCCATTTCAAGAATTAGAAAAGTTTCTATCTTTCTTTAAATTTAATCGTTATTTTACTCCAGTAACTGCGAATCCTTTTATTTAATATCAATTTGTCCATCTATCCTTTCTTCATCTTTATTTATAATATTATTAAACTATTCTTTTTACAAATCATCCAAATATTCATCATCATAGCTATCGTCATAAAGATAAAAACAATCATAGACTTAAACAATATGTTTATTATATTTAAATTTTTTAAGCATCTCATATTCTTATTTCAATGCCTATATACCACTTTTAAGTTTATTACTTGTGCAATCTATGATTTTGAGAGCTACTTCCTTTTAAATAATGGTATTTTTTGCTTTAAGTACTAACGAAAAGGCACCATCATTTAGATACTCTAGATTTTTAAAATGAGGTTTTTGCTCATTCAAAAGAAAAAATAATTTTTCAAGGGTTGGTTTGTTAAACGGACACTCCTCAGAGACCTGATCTCTTAAATTTGCAATAAGTTATTTCTACCATATTTCTAATCCTGCCATATTAAGCAAATTAAAAAAAACTTGATACCTACTATTTATTTTTTATTAAATATCTAAAGGAAAACTCTTTATTATTAATTAATATATTAAAATAATAAGATCAGAAGAAGGTAAAAATAATATTTAAAATAATTAATTTTAATTTATTAAAGTTATTTTATTCTAAATAATATATTATAAAAAAATATTATTTTTATTTAATCATCATTAAATGTTTTTATCAATTATTTATTTAAAATTTTTTTCATTCATTTTTTGAATATCACCATATTTAATGTTTAGTCTTCTATATATATTATTCAAGAAGTTCTTTTTTAATCACTAAAAAAATATAGATATTTACTTATTAAAAATTAATAGAATTTATTCAACCAAGTTAGATAAATTGATAGCAACTATTCGTTTTTAATACTTTTTTTATCAAAAATTAATCAAATTATTCAAAATGATAAAAAGTAATTGCAATTAGAAGTATTAAAAAATAGCGTTTCTGTTAGGTTTATGTTTCATAAATATAACCAATTCAAACAAAATACTCTTAACAAACGAGGAAGCAAAGACAGTTTAGATAGAGCTTAAAAATCATAATGGCAATAGTGTTGTTTTAGAAACACTTCAAGATAACGCGTTTTCTGTTTCTAAGGATAATGAGACAATTCTCTCATATTCATAAATAGAAAATCAAAATGAAATAGATACAAGTAAAATTGATGTTGCTGGAACTCTTAACAGTAATTATGATTTTAAAGTTGATGGTGATCTTCATATTGTCTAAATGTCTAATAGCATTTTTTACAAATCTTAAAAATAGTGGAAATTATTTTCATTTGATGATTTCTAGTATGATAAATAAGGATGGTCAGAATAAGCTATTTCTTCTTGTGGATCAAGCGAAAATATATTCCTTGGAGGACATTGCAATTTTGGGGGAATAATTGTAACTAAAGAGTATAAAGCTCTCCCGCCAAACTCATTTGTAAAAAGAACATTAAATAAATTCTTAAAAAATTTAAATTGCATATACAAATTCAATCAATCACTTGTTATTTTATCTAAATATCAAAAAAGATGTCTAATTTATTTTTAAGCAAAAAACAATTGATTGATATATATTTACTAAATGCTGTATAATAATCAAAACTTACATATAAATATAAAATCAACTAATATTTTTCATTAATTAAAATTAATTTATCTTTACAAAATAGGTAAATATCAAATTTAATATTCATTTTTTTGATGATTGGACTGGAGAATTGGCATTTGCTTAGATTAATGGAATTACTATGTGGTAATAAAGTTACTAGTGGTGTAACAAAGTTTTAATATAACAATGCAAAAATTAAGGTATAAGTGCTTGCGGCAAAGAAACTCCAGATACTTTTGCTTATCCAGTAAGTTTTACTTTCTAAGTTAAGGAAACTTTTTTCATATTAGGTGTAGGATCAAACTTGTCTAAAAATTCTTGTGATGCTTCTTGGGGTATTGATGATGTATAAGTTTATATTAATTGAAAATAATATAATAATTAAGCTTGTTTTTAAATATTAAATATTTAGTTAAAATCTTTTTAATTTATCTATTAATTTAATTCATTTTATTTAATCAAATCAGTAAATTATATTAAATTGTTTTGTTTAAAGATAACTTTAAGATGATGTTTAATTTAAATAATTCCTGTTTTTAGTTCAAAAATATTTTGTGTATATGATTAGAAAGAATATTAAAAAAAAAATAAAATTTTTTTTATTTTTCATTTTTTATATTAAAAATTATAGCAAGAAAAATCAGCTATTCAATAAAGTTTTAAATAAAATCATGAAAATACAATTATTGACATCAATTAAAAACTATCCAAAAAATAATTAAAGATTTCCAAAAAAAATTAAAAAATAAGTTAATCAAATGAATAAATTGATATTTCAAACTCAAACAAATTTGATGATACAACATCAAATACAGATAGTAAAATTAATGATTAAATATCAAATTCAGTTAGTAAAATTAATGATAAACTAACAAATTCAAATATTAATTTTGATAAATCTAAGTAAATTTTTAAATATTTTTTGCGCAAAAACATAAAATATATTATTTTTGTAATTAACTAAAATAGTACTACAATAAAGGAAGTCGAATAAAATAATGAAAGAAAGCGCGGAAGATAAAAAAAAAAACAGTCTTAAAATAGCACTTAAGAAAATAATATTCTTGAATATTTTGAAAAAAAGATAACTAGGTCAAGTGCTAATAAAGATATTTAAAAGCATTAGAGTAATCTTAAAAGTAAGTTTTAAAAGGAAGAACCTATCTTAAGTTACTAAATATTAAAGTAAAATAATAACTTAACCGCTGAAATTGTTAAAAAAGAGAACAAATATGCTCAAACAGATGCTGTGGATATAGATAAAAAAGAAATTGGTTAATCACGCTCAAATATGAATTTATGCCTTTCGAACATTGAAAAGAAAAAAGTAATTTTTATTTATTATTGAAAACTAACACTCTACACTTAAAACTTAAAGAATATTATAAAAATGAATTTAATAATTAACTTATAAAAGATTAAATGGACTATTTTATTTGTTTGATAAAAATTTTTCATTTAGCATATTTAAAGCTAATATCTTTTAAATTTATTAATCACTTTTATTCTTGGAAACCTAAATTTATCTTAAACATAAAATTTATTTT
Source organism: Tetrahymena malaccensis 436 (assembly GCA_000231845.2). NCBI lineage: Eukaryota > Ciliophora > Oligohymenophorea > Hymenostomatida > Tetrahymenidae > Tetrahymena > Tetrahymena malaccensis. The sequence goes on along the minus strand of JH720090.1, from coordinate 93,144 downwards.
ATTTGTTTGATAAAAATAACTCGAATATTTAAGCTAATAATTCTTAAATTTATTAATTCTTTTTATGCTTGGAAATCTAATTTTATCTTAAACACAAAATATGTTTTATTTACTTTTATAAAATTAATTATTTTAAACAAGCTTTTATAATCTTTTTTTTAAGTTTTAATAAAATGTTATTTGAAATTAAATTAATTACTTAATCAAATTAAATGATTAACACTTTTTTTATTTTAAATATAATATGTTGAAGATTGACTTGATTGCTTAGAAACTAAAGGTATAAATTAATTCTTAGCTTTCGCTATTCAAATCTACTTAAGTTGCGAATGATACTAAGTTAAATGATGATCTAACTATCCTAGGTTATGCTACAAAAAATGGAATTATATATCCATATATTCAGCCATCACCATTTTTTATAGCTAAAGAGAATTTATCAATAAAGAATTAAATTATTTTTGAGTAATTGTTAAATGAAAATGGAGGAATTGAAGAAAATTTGATAAAATAAAATTTAAATTGTTAAGTAGAAGAATCTTTACTCATTTAAAAAGTTCTTCATAAATTGTAATAATATTTTAATAAGCAAAGAAGTTAAAACTGAAAAAGTAAAAACCAATTTAATTATTGTTGTTAATAATCAAAATAGTGAAAAATAATAATGTAGTAAAAAAATAATAATAGATTAATAATAATATTTTTACTTAAATATAATATAAACTTTAAAATTAAATAAATTATAATTAAAAATGGTTTTAGTGTTATTTATATGTTATTTATTTTATTTGAGAAATATAACTAATAATAAGAATAATTTATAAATTAATTATTATTGATAAAATAAAAATCATTGAGATAGAAAATTAATAAAGTTATGAAAAAGATTGAAAGCTTTATTGCCCTTTTTATGGTTTATTTTATATCAATTTAATATTTATTTTATTTAATTCAATATTAGTGAAAGTTTTTTTTATTATTAATTTGATAAATGTTTGATTTAACTAAAAATAATATTGTTTATTGAAATATATTTTTTTGAGAATGGTTTCTGATTCAAATAAGAGAAAGCTAAATTTTTTATTGAAAATAAAATTAATATATTAATCACCAATCAAAGAATATAAAAAATAACTAAGTAGTAATTTATATTTACTTTAATGATAAAAATCATATTTTAATACATGACGCAAATAATAAAATTTGATTAAATATCTTTTAAGTGCTTAAAATATCTTATTAAGTTTGTTAGCTAACTGATTAATTAATTAAAAGATATGAGCTTTTAACTCTCTATTCCATAAATATGTGTAAACTCTACTTTTTATGCAAAAAATTTTGCAAAAACACATATAAACAAACAAAATTTAAATAACATTCTAAATATTTGACAGTGTAAACTGAAATATCTTATTAATATTTATCTTAAAATAATTTGAAAACAAAGTATTAAAAGTTTTTTATTCACAAATAACTAAATGAATATTCTACAAACAAATGAAATTATTTAAATTTAGCAGCTAATTAATAAATATAATTTATTCAAAAAAAGTTAATGGTTAATATGTTTGTATTCTCTTCCATATTTAAATATTCCATTTTAAGTCAAGAATTTATTTTTTTGAAAAAAACAAGATTATCATGCTAGAATCCATATACTATTCTCATTTGCTTAACTACTTTTTCAGCTGGATTTGGTAGTATTTCATATTACAATAAAATAGAAGCAATAATGCATTTTCCTTCTATCATCGCGAGATGCTAACCAATACAATTCCTAGGTCCTTGTGAGAAAGGAGTAAAATTTACCATTTCTTAATGACTATTAATATTAAATTTGTAATTAAAATACTTTAAAAATAAATGAAAAATATTACTTTGCTGCCATCCATCTATGAGGATTAAAAACAGATGGGTTGGGGAAAACTTCAGGATTTGATAGGTTGTAAGAAAAGTGATTTGTAACCAAATCCCCTTTTTTAATATCAAATTCCCCTATTTTTAAGTTATGATTAGCAAATTTTGTCTAGGATTATATAGCTGGGGGCATTAATCTTAAAGATTCTTTTAAAATAGAATTTATCAAATTTAAATTTTGAAGATCTTCAAATGCTAATTAACTGAAGAGTTATTGTGCCATCCTCCCCTTTTACTTAACTGATAGTACTTTTATAATTTCCTCTCTTGCTTATTACTGAATTTCTTGATTAAGTGAGAGATAATATAAAGCTGCTCCTGCCATATTACTAGTTGTGTCTGTGCCAGCTAAGTAAATAGCAGAAAAATTATCAATTATTTCATCATAAGTTATTCCACTATTTTAGTTATTAGCCATTTCAATTAAGTACTAATCTAAGAAATTTTTCTTAGCTATTGATTAGTCTTAAGTAAGTTCTTCTTTTCTTTTTGCTACAATATTTGCGCATGCTTATCTTAAAGCTTTCAAGCGATTCAACAATTATTCTTCTCCATGTGTGAGGAAAAAATTGGTACTTTTTCTTTTAAGCAAAACCCATTTAAGCAGAGCTAGTTTATCAGTTTAGAATAAATAATATGAATCAATAAGCACCTAAACAAGCTCATTAGATATGGTTGTTTAGCTTCCATCTTTCCTTTTTATAATTGTAAGAGTTTCATCAGTTGAACCAAAGAAAACTTTAAAAGAAACTTCTGAAGTTACTTCCTAGCAAGTTTTTAAAATCTAAATATCTATTTTTTCCTTTTGAATCAACTTTTAGTCTATTTTTTTTAAAGTTTTTTGACAGGTTTCTATAATCAATGGAAAGTAATTTTTTATTTCTTCAAAATGAAATGATTTTCCTAAGAATAATCTTTATCTTTTCCATTCTTTCTCTGTTGCATAAGCTATCGAATTAGCAAACAAAAAAGTTATTGCCATAGGTCCATCAACTTTACTGTAAAAATGAGGATTTTAAAGTACCTACTTTTAGAGTTCATGATCAACAAAACTTAATCCTACTTTAGTTCCAAAATTAAAAGCAATTGCTTTTAAATTAGGTTCATGCATGTTACGAATAAAATAAATGCTATCATTTTTATTTTATAAATCTCTGTTGTAAAACTTAAGTATTCCTGCTCCAATACTAAAACAAACTTTAATTTTGTTACCATATTTTTGCTTCATTTGAGAAAAACGCAAAATAGGATATAAAATAAGAATGTATGACCCATAAGCAATAATCGAAGCTATCAAACCTAAGCAAATGTAAACAATAAAAATCATTTGAAAATTTTTTTAGGTATGAATATTTTTTTTAATTAATTAATTAATTATAAGAATTTTATTAATATTTTAGATTATTTAACTTATTGAAGTATAGAAGAAGTTAACTCAATTACATACATCTTAAAAATCAGTAAAACTAATTAAAAAGGATAACAGATTTTTTTAGTACTCAAAAAATATTAAATTTTTTATATCCTAATGTATCTGCCTATTTATCACTTTCTCTAATTTTATTAAATTCATGAACCCACTTCATAAATTTTTTATTGTACCTAGATTTTCTCTCTTTTTTTTAATAAAGCATAAAATAACTTAACTCTATATTTTCTTCGTTTTAAATTCACTTAAGATTAAATTATTTTTAGAAAATAAATCAGTTTTTAAATTAAAATAATAGAGTTATAATATGTAATTATTTGTCTATTTATTTATCTATTTATATTTTTACTTTCTCTCTGTTAAAGTACAGTTTTTTATCTTTCAAAATTAAAGCAAGTGTAAAATTTTTTTGTTGGGAAATAAAATTGTAATTCTTTATAAAATACCAAAATCTTATTTTTTGTCTTTTTCAATTACTTTCTTTTCTATTCTAAGTATCCATTTTAATTCTTGATTTGAAATCATTTATTAAAACAACCTTTGAAAATAAAAATGCAAGTCAAACAGTTTAGAAAAGTGATTATTCATAACACATTTATTTATTAATATAAAAAACAATAAAATTTAAACATTAAAATATTTTTTAATTAATAAAAATTTCATTCTAGAATTAAAAATTTGGGTTTTTAATAAATAAAAAAAGTATGTATTATTTATTTTAAATAGTATTTTTTTATATGAAATACATACTATATCTGTAATATTAATTATAAAATATATTGTAATAATTTCTAAACTTCTAAATTTTTAACATTTTACATTTTATTAAAATAACAAATAAATGATTGAGTTTTATTAAATAGAGCAATAGCTTAAATTAAGTAATTCATATTTGTAAAATAGATAATCATAATAAACCAATATATTCTAAGGCTAAGATCTTGAAAATGATATGTACAATATAATGGGATAGATAAAAGAATTTATATGCATAAAATTGAAAAAATTAAATTATTTTTTTGGATATTTTTGCAAAATAATGCAAGTATTCATGATTTTATATAAAAGCAATACAAATAGTACTTTATTATAAATTTTAATATTTGATTTTAAAGATCTTTGTTATTTAAACTAGGGTTTGTTTTTTTTTTTTTTCATTTCTTTTGAGTTGAAACTACAGCATCCTTAATAGCAGCAGCTAAGTAGCCTACGTTCTTGGTTGTAATACCACACTTTTTTTAAAAATTTTAAATTATTTTTAATAAATTTATAAAAAATATCTTATTTACCATAGAAATTCTACCATTCTTTAAGAGGTAGATGTGATACTTATTAATGAGGATATCACATTGCTCTGGAGTAAGACCAGTATAACTAAACATACCAATTTGGGTTACAATGTGGTTCCAGTTTCCAGGAACTTCCAACCTAACGAGTTCGTTCTTTAAAGCAGTTCTCATATCAATAATTCTCTTTGATACCATTGACAATTCCTCCATCCATTCATTGTATAAAGCAGGGTCGGTCAAGATCTTGGTAGCTATTCTAGCTCCGTGAGCAGGAGGGTTAGAGTACATAGGTCTAATAACCAACTTTAATTGAGATAAGCACTTAGCAGCAGTTTCTTTGTTGGCACAAACTAAGTGGAATGCACCAATTCTATCACTGTATAAACCCATATTCTTAGCGAAAGATTAAGTGACAATTAATTAGAAACCTAATTCAGTAAATAATCTAATAGAATAAGCATCTCTGTTCAAATCACCTGTTGCAAAACCTTGGTAAGCAGAGTCAAAGAATGGGAATAATCTGTTTTGCCTATAATTTATATAAAAAATTACAATTTGTTAGATGAGCACAGTGATTTATTTAATTAAACAATCTTTTGTAATTCAGTATAAAGTATTAAATATTTAAAATATTTATTATGTTAGCCTTTACTGTTTCTTTTTAAATTATTTTACAATTCAATAAAATACTTAGATTATTTTGGCTTAAGTTTTTTAATTATTTATATCTACTAACATTAGTATATTTTTTTTAAATTTATAAAATGTATAATAACTTTTTCTTTTCTAAGGATAGCTTAATTATATTTTATAAAGGTAATTAGATTGGGATTTGTAGGAATAACTTTATTGCAATAAAAAATAAAATTTAAAAAAATTCTGTTTATCAAAATTAAATATAGTTTTTATTATATTATTTCTATTAATGCTATTTGCTAATAAAAGCCTATGATTTTATTTAAATGCTTTTTCACTAAATCTTTGCTAATTTGAAGCTCAAATAAAATTTTACTTGAAAAGGCCAGCGAGTCTCTTCCATTAATCTTCAGTTAAATCTAAACCAGTGGGATTATGAGCACAAGCATGCAACAAAACGATAGAACCTATTTTTATAATTAAAAAAAGCATTAATCAATCACCTTTCAGTTTAAATATTCAGTAGAATAAATAATTTCTTTAAATAATTATTACCAGGCTTTGCCATAGAAATATCAGTAAACATTCCATTGAAATCAAGAGACATGTTTTTAGGGTTATAATAGCGATATTGCTTGAAGTTCAAACCTGAACACTTGATGATATCATGATGGTTACCTATTCATTTAAAATTTTATTGAGAATTTGTTCAATTTCGCTTCAAATTAAGTTAACATAAAGATTATTATCAGAAGCTGATAAATAAAATAAAAAAATGAATTACCCCATGTAGGATTGCTAACCAAGACTTCACGATTGTAGAATTTAGCAAGGAATTCAAAACCGATTCTCAATGCACCAGTTCCTGAAATTGCTTGAGAAGTGATAACCTTTAAAAATAAATAATTTATTTTTTAATTATTTAAAAATGTATTCAAGAGCAAGATCAAAATATAAATATAAAATGTACTCTTCCTTCCTTAACAGCAGAGCTATCCTTGCCGAAAATGAGCTACTGAGCAGCAGCATTGAATTGTGCCAAGCCATCAATGGGAAGATATTCCTATAATATATAAAATTATATTAAAATTTAAAATAAGTTAATATTGTTATAAAATTTAAAAAGGGTTCTCTTAAAACATGGCAGACAGAATTTAACTTATCAAAAATACTCTAAAAAGCATTTATTTACCTTATCAATAGAGTGATCGTTGACAATCTAGCTTTCGACCTTACGGACTACTTTAAAAGGATAAGGTTTTTCGTTATCATCTCTATAAGCACCAACACCTAAGTTCATTTTATCCTTAGATGTGTCAGCCTTGTAAGCAAGTGCAGTTCCCAAAATTGGATCAGGAGGTGCTAATTAGACCTATTCAAAGAGATTTCCTTAGAATGCATTAGTATCGTTCTATTTTATAAAACAAATAAATGGTTAAGTATGTGAGAAGTATTTGATTTTGCAGGAAATGAATTTACTCTAATAACTTAGTTGCTTAGAGATGCTATTCTATCCATTATAATTTGTTGTCTGCTTATATATTTATTAATTTGTCTGTTTAGAATCGTTTTTATTTTTTTAATTAATTAATCACTTGATTTATTGAAAGCATTTTCTTTTTAAATTTCTCTTCAATCAAGAAAGAAGGAAAATCTTTATAACATTACGTATTAATTATAAAGGATGATGAAATTGACGCAACTCATTTCTTCGTCATTTTACAAAGCATTTCTAATTTACGCCATTTATACATACTTTTTCTCAAATAATATTACTTGTAATTTTTATTCAGAAATCTCATCTAGTATTCCTCCTAAATTTTAAAAGAAGTAAATAAACTAAAATTTTTACAAATTTAATTCATTTTAAATAAATTTAAAACTTTGAAAGTTAATAATAATTTAAAAATATATAATATCATTTAACTATAAATAATTATTAAAAAAGTATTTATACCTTGAAATGTGATTAATATCTTAATAAATGAAAGTTCTTTTTACTTTATCTATTATAAAAATTATGTTTTAAAAAATATTAAATTTATTTTTAATTATCTTCATATTGAAAATCTTTTTAAAATTACTTGATGCTTAAATTATTAAATATAGCTTTATTTCCTAATTTATTCTACAAAATTGTTGAATTTAAATTATTTAATTGTAAAAGTTTAAATTATTTATTAAAAATATTAATAATTAACAATATTTAAAATAAAAAAAAACCTCTGATATTTTAATCCTAATAGCATATGATTTATTTTTGAAATTATAATTTTAAAATATATAAATGTTATTTGTATTTGTCTCTTAATAGAATAATTTGAATAATATGAAGAATGAGCATAGCTCTAAATCTAAATTATTACAATTAAATGATTGATCATTCAGATAAAAATATTAATCTTAGACATTAATTATTTCTAAAAATAGTTTTAGTAGAGGGATAAAAAAATTTACAGGTTTCCTTAAAATTGACAATTAGTTATTGGTTATTTAATTTAAGATTTATTTTATTTAAAATATTATAGCTTTGGAGACTAAGCCAAAAAATTATAAAAATCAACTAAATTTTTTATTATCTACATAAATTTATAGAAGCAATAAGACTATTATTATAGTTTTATTATGTTAAATTTGAGTGTAGAATTTTTTTCATTAGTCAATGTTCATTATCAAATATTTAACTACACCTCATTTAACAAATTTTTTAAATTTTATTTCATTCAACTTAAAATATTTTTTTAAAAGATACTTGTGTATTTTATTTTTATAACTCCATTAATTAAATAATAATTTAGAAAATTATTAAATAGTTGTGTTGATAACTAAATAAATAAAAGGATAAAAATGGAAATTCAAAGACAGAAAATCAAAGAATCTTTAATAGAATATTAATTAAAAAAATAATATTTTATAGCTAGGAGAGTAAATTAATAAGGAGTTATTAATAAAACCAGATAAATTTCTCTCAAAAAAGCAAAATAAGCTTTAATTTCTTTATATCTGTTTCATAATTCGGATTAAACAGCAGCATCTATTTATTTGAAAACAACTTAAGAAAAAAATGGGGAAAATACTGTAAAAAAAGAAATTAATAAATAAGGTTTAAGTAGGATATTTGGTTTCCCTTAGGTAGATGATCAAAATACTCTTCTTTAAAGTGTTTTCGATCATTAACAAGGATAATTAAAATAAATTCTACTTTACTATGAAGATTATGAAGATTAGAGGGTTGATGTCGATAAGAAGCAGTTTTATGAAGCAAATTTTTAATAATCTTTGAATTATTTAGAGGATATCAAAAAGAAATTTGAATTTACTTTTTTGAAAGTAGTAGAAATAGATAGATTCTCTAAAATAAAAGCGAAAAAATAATTGAAACCTTTACAGAAAAGGAATAATCAATAAATGCATTTGATAAGTAATTCTTAGATATGAAGTTTTTAAGCGAAGAGTAGCTGTTTAGCAAGCAAGGTGATGTATTTAAAAAGAAAGAGGTCTAAATGGAATTATCAGATAAGAGGTTATTAAAGATATTTAAATTTGTAGTAACATATTTTAGGAATTTATAAAGATAGTAAAATAAATTCATATTAGCTTAAATTATTGCTAATCCAAGGGTTAATTCAATATTTAAAGATTAGTACTTACAGCAATTCATAAGCAAGAAAAAAATCCCATAGAATGTAAAATTTGAATAAATAATTTAGTAAAAGTTTTTAAATTCATTATAAAATAAGAACAAGGACCAATATGTAAATTAAATTAAACTTAATATAATAAATTTTAATATTTAATTTATCTATATTTAGAAAAGCTAGAACAAGAAGTCTTTTGAATTAATTTTAGAGTAAAATTTTTAAACTTAAAATGAAATATTTTCATATAAGTTAGAAAGTTAGATTTTAGTTTAAATAGGAAATAAAATATTGACTATAAAATTATCATAGATATAAAGGAATTAACTCTAAAATTTTATTAAGCTTTAGAATTTTACTCAATTCAAAAAAACTTTAACCAATATAGCAGAGAAACTATAATAATAGCAATAAACATAATATTCTGTTTTTATTGAAAATAATAGCTGTGGACATTATCTCATCTAAAAAAGCAATATAATTTATTTACGAGTGCTCTAAAAATATGAAAAAAATTAATTTTATAATTTAGCTTAATCAATCAAAATTAAAAAAAAACACTTAATATAATTTGGAAAATAATTATGCAATGAATATACATTTTATTAAAATCGTGATATGGAATAAACTTTAGCAAATGAATCAAAATTTATTCCTATTTAAAAAAAAAATAGAAAAAATCAATTATTAGGTGGAGGATGTGGTTTTTCAAAAGATAAAGTTGATGTCATTCATCCATAATAAACAGGAAATATTCGAAATAATAGGGATGATGAAATATTAAAATAAAAAGAGTTAAATGAGTAGGATATTCTATTGCTAAAGAAAGAATTCGTTATAGGTGAGGAAGATTAAGAGAAAGATGACTAATCAAATAAAGATTAAAATAGTGATGAAAATTATTAATTAGATGATTTGGCAGATTTTAATAATTACTACAAAAAATTTTATAATAGCCATTAACCTAAATTATCCAGTACAGAGACTTAGGTGAGACTGATAATAGAATAATCAATATATTAGTTTAGAGAAGCTTTAATTGATTAAAATAGAAGTAGAGTTATTGATCTTATTAATTTAGTCATCAACTACTTACTAATAATTATTTAGAATAAGTTAACATATTCTATGGAAAAAGACCTAGAAAGAATAAATTAATATTTAAAGGAGCTCAAAGATTATTGTTATGAAAACAGAAAGAGGTACCCTAGTTTAGAACTTTACTAATATTTTGACTTTTTGCTTTCTTTAAACTCTCAAAGGAAAGGTTTAGACATAGTTAATTAAAGTACTGCTTACAAGGTCTTTAAGATTATTTTAAAGGTAGTTAAATTTGGTGCTGGGTTTGTCAGCATTGCAGGAGCAATATAAAACTTAGCAAATTTAAAATTTGATGATATCGATAAACTTAAGAAGGAAGCTATGGAAATATTCAACTAAGTAAAAGCACCCATTTAAGATATAGCTTAGGAAGGACTTTAATAATATAATAATTACAATCAAGGTAAAATATCAGATAAAATAATCACTTTATGGTAGAGAAAAATTTAATCTATAGGCGATGATCTATTTAAAATTTATGAAGCATCAGCAGATATTAATAAAATATAAGATGAATCATAAATTTTAGATATATTTTTCTATTTACAAGAAATAAGCGAAATGGATAACAAAGATAGCCAAGATATTATTCTTTTTGTATTTATGCAATTAAACTATTTACTAGCCAAATAAAAAGAAAAAGACACTAACTTTAAGTTGTTTTCTTAAAAATTAAAAGATAAAAACAAAGAAAGTTTAGTTTTTAAATTTATAAATCTGTTACAACTTAATAAGTATGATAATGGAATTTTAGACAGCATTAAAAATTTTGCTAATTTTATCGCAACAAGCGAGTAATTTAGATATTTAAAAACATTATTGTTGTTGAATTTCGCTTAGATTGTTTAAAATTTAGATAATGTAGAAGAATATCATAAAATTATGATTCATTTATGCACAAAATATTTGCAAGAAAAGGAAATTTCAGTTAGAATAGTTTACAAAGGTAACTAGTAAGTTGCATAATTTATTCATAAAAAAGAATACTATGACGAAATCCTTAAGGAATCAAAAAGGCTTAAAGAGGAATACAAAAAAGCTACCAACTAAGATGAAGTGTAATCTGTCACAAATAAAATAGAAACAGAAGAAGACATCCTTAAATTAATTGCAAAAAATTTCTCAGAAATGTGGGAAGTAAGTGTAAAATAAAGACAAGATTAAAATAAGATAGCACACAAAGACGATGCTTTGTTGGAAGCATTAAATTTGTATATTAAATAGAAATTGACTTATGAACAAGGTTTTAATTTCTTAAAAATTAACAATTAAAGCTAATAAGAATAAGAAAGTGATGCAATTAAAATTATTATTGAAAATTTTTTAATCCCTAACTACTAAAAACTATAAAATAAAATTCAACAATAATAAGATAAATAATAGATAGGTGAAAATATTTTTCCTTGTAAAATATTGTCAATTTTAGCAGAAGGGGGTTTAGGAAAATCAATGCTTTTAAAAAAGCTAGAAGTTGAATTATTGAAAGAGTAAGGAGATTCAGAATATAGAAAAGATGAAAATTCTAATTATTTACCGTTTATAATTAAGTGCAGCTCATTAGATTAAAATACTCCTTCAATTGAGAACTACTTAAAATTATAGAAACTAGATATAAGCGATATCGAACTACTCAAGAAATCAGAGAAAAATAAATTAATTTTGTTAGATGGCTTCGATGAATACGCTGGTGACTATTTCAAGGTTTACCAAGTATTAAATTTATATGAATGGGTTAATACTCTTGTCATTATAACTTCTAGATTAGACAAAATATCTATTTCTGATGCAAAAATTTATTTTAACTATTACGACTAGTAAGGAAATTAAGGTTCAAATGATTCCTTTGCAATTTTTATGCTCAATAAAATAAATGAATCTGATATTTAATAATATTTAACATTGTTTAAAGATTAATAAGAAAAAAAAACTGATTTTAATCTAGATAATTTTAACAAAATTAAATCTACTTTATAGAAAAACCATTAATTAACAGAATTATTAAAACTGCCAATAAATTTATACCTAACCACTAGGATGATTAATGATCTAGATCTTAGTGATAAAAATATTTTTAAAGAATTTTAATAAGCTTCAGACTAGGTGGACATCTAAGAATTATTTTTCTCTTAATAATTCAAAAAACAATCCTAAATATTTGTTGAGTAATTATTAAATGTTAAAGAAAATAAAAAATAAGAACTAATTTAAAAAGTATAATTATCTTATTTTGAATACTTCTAATTTATTGCTATGCATATGTTTATACAAAAAGGTAAAATCAACTCTAATTTTCTTTCCACAACAAAAGAGTGCATTAAAAATTTTTCATTGCAAAAAGAGCTTTAAGGTTATTTTGAAAATAACTCAATAAATATAAATGATCTTATTTAAAAACTTAGAAATTATGTTGACTCTAGAGTAATTACGAGAGTTTAATTAGCGTTAGATAATGATAACGATGATGATTAATTATAAAAATTTGAATTTAGACACAAATCCCTTTTTGAATATTTTGCTGCCAGAGCTATGAAATATGATTTTGATTAGTACTAAGAAGACATATTTAAAAAGGATATTACAGTCCTTAGTTAATTCAACATAAATAAAAAAATCATTATGAGCTAGAATAAAAATGAATCAGAGTAGTAAATTCTACTAAAACTCTATAAGCTTATCAAAGCTGACATAGAATCAGAGAATTTCAGATAAAGTTATTCTTAATAAGATATATCTTTAACTAATAGATATATTCAATATCTAAAAAAATCTTCAATTTCTAAAAGCAATCAAATTAGTAAAATTGATATAGGTGCCTCTAATTTATTATCATCTCTTTTTATTTCCAAATTTTCCTATCCAAAGTTAATTTTCAAGAAGTGTTCTTTCTCTAAAGCCTATATTTCTTCTTACTCACGTAAATTGGCTGATTTTTAGGATTGCAATTTCGAAAATGCATTTTTGGAGCAATAGCATTTGGAATACTTTGAAACATCAAATACTAAAAATGCTATGCTAAGCGCTTTCTAAAAATACTTTGACATAGATGATATCTACTAATTTAATCAAGTTATCTTCTATTAAAACACTCTTGTGACTATTACATAATCTGGATTCATTAACTAGTTTAGTATTTAAAATCCTGAATTTAATAAAATATAATAAACAAATTAGATCACAAAAGCACCTCTGAAAAGTATTTATTTAGAGAGTTCAAAAGGTATATTTGTGATTAGAGCTGAAAAATCTTTATTTGAGGTTGACCCTAAATCATTTGAAATAATAAACTCTTTTTCTTTTATTCATCGCATAAATAGTTTATAATTGTATAAATCAAAATATATTGTAACTCTAATTAACGACTAAATATTTTATGGAGACATTTAGAGTGGTTTCACACAACTTGGTCCTTCTAAAAATAAAGAGACAAAAATTTATAATTTATTCCAAATAATCAAAAATATTAAATATGAATAAAATATTTCTTCATCTTCTCCAGATAGTGGATAGTAAGCAATCATAGGAAGTGTAAATAACTAAAATATACAAACTATGGAGTTAGGGTAGAATTAGTTTTTATTTTAAGGATAAATTAATCCAATTAACACAGTAGCTTTTTCTGCTGACGGTAAGTATTTAGCTATTGCTTCACAAGATAGCACTTGTTAAATATGGGATGTAGAGTAAGGATAGCTCTAATATAAAATTTCTGGACATTCTAAATTTATTGATTCAATTTAATTCTCTGCAGATGGAAAATTTCTTGCCACTGGATCAAAAGATAATACTTGTAAAATCTGGAATATCAAATAAGGATACGAGCTAGTACATACTATTTAAGAACATTCTTTACCTATTAAGTCAATAGCTTTTTCAGCAGATAGTAAGTATATTGCTACTGGCTCGGAAGATAATATCTGTAAAATCTTGAATATTGAAAAAGAATATGAAATCCTACACTCAATATAGGGTCATACAGATTCCATTTTATCAGTTGCCTTTTCTCCTGATAGTAAATATGCAGCAACAGGGTCAGATGATCAAACTTGCAAAATTTGGGATATAGAAACAAGATAAATTATAAGTACGTTGCAAGGACATAACGGTTCTATTATATAAATTGCGTTTTGCAATGATGGCAAGTATCTCGCCACTTGTTCTAAAGATAAGAATTGTAAAATCTGGAACACTTAAAAAAAATTTGAACTCATTATCACTATCCAGGGACATACTAATTGGATTAATTCACTTGCTTTTTCTCCGGATAGTAAGTACTTAGCAACTGTTTCGAAAGATAATACTTGCAAAGTCTGGGATGTAGATTAAGGATTTGAACTAAAACATAATATTGAGGCACATAATAATTGGATCAATGCAGTTGCTTTTTCAGCAGATAGTAAGTATATTGTGACTGGCTCAAAAGATAATACTTGTAAAATATGGGATATATATAATGGCTTTACTCATATTCATACTATTGAAGGGCATAAATCTCCTATTTAGACAGTTACTTTTTCTGCAAATAGAAAATACCTTGTTACAGGATCGAGTGATTGTACTTGCAAAGTTTGGAATATCGAAAAAAATTATGAACTTGTCTGTAATATTGAAGGGCATAAAAGTTCAATAAAATCAGTAGCATTTTCTGCAGATTGTAAATACCTAGCTACAGGTTCATCAGATAGCACTTGTAATATTTGGAATGTTGAAAAATAATTTGAAATTATTAATACTATAAAGGGACATACCAATCTAATTAATTCAGTGGCTTTTTCTCCAAACAGTAAGTATATTGCAACTGCTTCACTTGATAATACTTTTAAACTTTGGAATATTTAAATTGGGTTTGAATATCTTAATATTATGCAAGGACACAAATCATCTATTTGTTCTATTGCTATATCAGCAGACTCCAAGTACCTAGCTACAAGTTCTTAAGATAAGACTTGCAAAATTTGGAATACCTAGAAAGGATTCTAGTTGATAGCATAAATTAAAGGCCATTCTAAACTAATAAAATCAGTTGCATTTTCTGCAGATGGTAGATATTTAGCTACTGGATCTTGGGACAAAACTTGCAAAATATGGAATATTGAATAAGGATATTAACTTATTTATAGCATTGAAGGGTAAACTGAAGAAATTTAGTCAATTAGCTTTTCTAGAGATTGCAAATACCTTGCTTGTGGTTCTTCAGATTTTGTTTGTAGAATTTGGAATATTGAAAACGGGTTCAAGCTCCAATAATAAATTTAAGGGCACACTGATAAATTGAGATCAGTTGTTTTTTCTGTAGATGGAAAGTACCTAGCAACAGGTTCAGAAGATAATACATGTAAAATTTGGGATGTTTAAAATGGATTTGAGTTAATAAAAACAGTAGAAGGACATACTAATTCAATTGCTTCTTTAGCTTTTTCTTTTGATGGTAAATACCTAGCTACAGGTTCTTATGATAACAGTTGCAAGATCTGGAATGTATTAAATAAATTCTAACTAGTATTTACAATTTAAGGGCATAGTTAATTTATTAGCTCGATTTCATTTTCTGCTGGTGACAAGTTTCTTGCAACTGCTTCAGATGATCAAACATGTAAAATTTGGGATGTAGAAAATGAATTCAAGCTAGTAAATAATGTTCAAGGTCATACTTTAGCAGTCAACAGTATCATTTTTTCAGCAATTGGCTAGTATTTTGCAACTGGATCAGATGATAATTCTTGCAAGATTTGGAGTTTTGAATAAAAAGGATAAGTTAAAAATGAAGACGTTAATAATATCTATTAGATATACGAACTGTGAAATTTGTTATTATAAAGATTTTTTCTCTAAATTAAAGAATTAAAGGCTATTCTAACGTAATAATATATAGTTTCATGTGATTTTGTAATAATTACAAAACTAGCTTTTTAAATTTTTTAATATTCAACAACATTTTTTATATTTAATACTATATAGAATTAAAAACATAGCAACAATAGCTATTCACACACCAAAATTAATATCTTATTTTTTTTGTTTGCATAATTTTGATTATTATATACATTTAAAAATTAGAGTGTAAAAAAAGTAAAACACTAATTTTTATACGTTCTAATATTTTATTATTTTATTTTTTAAAAAACAAAAGAATCATGATATATTCAATTTATATTTAACCAAAAATTTGTAAAATATATAGTGTTACAACATTAATTAATTTAACATATATATTATTTATATTTTTTCCTTCAAAGTTAAAAATTGAAAGTGTGACTGTCTTTCTTAATTCCATTGGTGTCGTTTTAACTAAAAGATTATTCTGTGTGCTGAATAATCTTTTTGTAAATGGGAAGGAAAATGTTTGCTATGTTTAAATTTCTATCCAATTTGCTTTTTAGATTGTTTCTTCTAGATTCTTTTTATATTTTTGAACAATTTAATATAGGTTTAATTTTCCACTTTATGAATCTGTGTTTCCGTCTGGACATTTTCCCAATATTTTAGACTTAGTTTTATAGTCAAAATTTATTTTCATGTAGTTAACTTTTTTTATTGAAATAAATGATTAAGTAAATTTTTTTAATTTTGTTTTGATGAAAGAAAAATTTTTAGATATTAAAAGCAAATTAAATTAATATAAATTATCAAAAAAAGTTTAATAAATAAAGAATTTGTTTAAATAAATTTATTAGCTTATAATTTCATATGTTTTCTCTTTGTTCCTTCTTATTAACTAATAAACAAATTAATTATAGCTTTTCAGTAATATTAAATATGGTAATATGGTAAATAAAAAATTTTAACATAAAAGATTATGTTTTAGATTCATTTTTTTATTTTAAAATAATTATTTTATTTATTTATTTTTATTTTATATGTATTTTAATTAAATTAATAAATTCTTATTTTTCTTTTTTTTAATAAGTTATAAATTTAATTTATTAATTAACAAATTGATTAAAATATTTTCATTCAATAATATACCGCTTACCAACTAATTATTATATTCCAATATTTAATGATGAGGTGGATATATTTAAAATATTGTTGATTTATTGTGAAAGAATAGTAAAAGATTTTCAGATAGATTCTAAGCAATACACAATACCTAATATCTGTATTAATTAAAGAAATTTAAAAATAAAATAACCTGAATTTAAATAAAATTAGTGATTTATGATATTATGCTTTATTATAAAGTTATAATAATATATGATTGATTTTTATAAAAAAATAAATTTTTAAATTCTTTAACTTATTAAAGAAAGGTTTTTTCTTATTTTGTTTTATAATATAGTAGAAAATTTTTATTTTTAATTCGGATTATATACTTGAAAATACATAATATATTTGACAATAAAAATCAATGATGAAAATGTATATTTATCTATTCTCCTTGATAAGACTATACTTAATATATAATAATCATTATTCACTTATTAATAATTATTTATAAAGCGTTTGAATTTTTTTATAAATAATATCTTAGTAAAAACTGTATTGTTAACAATAACAAAATTAAAAGCAAGCCCATAGTTAGTAAATCAGCAAACAACAAACCCTAAAACCTATTAGAGCAAGCCTAAAGAAAGGAATGTTAACCCAATAACAGAAAAAACTTATCAAGAGCATATCTAAAAAGCAAAGCGAAGGCCATCCTGTCAGCAAAATTGATTTTGAAAGGTTTTCTTTGAAGATGTAGCAATAGAATCCATTCACAGAAATTCAAGATTATTTCAATGATTAAATTTAATTACTAATCCTAAAAACTAGAACTGTTAAAGAAAACAGGGATATCGCTATCAAATAACTGGATTGTATATATGAGTAACTTTAAGATAGCATCAATATCATGAAAAAAGAGTTTGAATTGCTAGTCATTTAAGCATGTTAGAAATTAATTGCAAAGATAAATTAACTAAATCCATATGTGTAACATCGAGATTACTCAGACTACAGAGCTTAATCACAATTACTATAAGCTTAAAATAGTTAAGAAAATAGAGATATCACTTCTACATAAAAGAATTACATTAATGAAGAACTTAAACATGGTATTGGTACCTTGCTAAAAAACATCAATAGATATTTAGCGAAATTGTTGTTTTACTTCTATTTAACTGATAAATTTGAAGAGAAGCAATTAGGTATGTGTAAAATAAAAATTTTAATAAATACATTATTTTCATGAGACATGTGGGTTAGCCTTTTTTTAGAATTTTATTATAGAATTATTAAAATATTTTCTATAAATTTTTAAATTGTTAAAAATCATTCAATTTAATAAGGTAAAAATATGTTTAATTAGATTCATTCGCTCTTTTTTGAAGGACTTTATATAAATTAATTAATTAACATTATTAGTTTTTTCTTTATAATCAATTAATTTTTCTATTTTTCTAAAATATTCTTAATATTTTTAAAAAATAAATAATAGAATTTCAAATAATTTGCCTTATTTTATATTCTTAAAAATATAATTGTTTAAATAATTCAAAAAAAATTAAATATGATGAGAAATATTAATAAATACAAAGGTAATTAATTTAATTTATTTTTTTAATTATTCATAAATTTGATTAGATTATCATTTGTAGTTCATTCATTTTTTAATGTTTTATCTTTATTTATTATCGGTTATGATAACCTATTTATTTATTTCCTTCATTTCTATATTCAAAGATTTAATTTTAATTTTGCATTTGTAATTGCTTCATTTTAAAATATTTTTTATAAAGATCTAGATTTATTATCATACTATAAAAATTAAAATATACTAAGACTCCTGTGGCAAATAAATATAAGTAATTATTTAATATCATTCATTTTATTATCAGTTTTTTATTTAAAAAATTTTAATATTTTAATTAATTTCATTTATTTTTTATTAATTCTAAGATTTACAGTATTTTCTAAATTTTATTTTCGTTTTTTAATATTTTAATAAATAGACAATTTTAAAAGGCTCAATCAACATATTTTTTTAAATAAAAAAATTATTAAACTAAAATAAAAAATTAAAATATAATGAAACTCTTTTTTCTAAAAATAGGTAATTTTTTATTTAATTTATATAATTTATTCTTCTTTAAACTCCAATTACTGTCGCTCTTATTTATAAATAATTAAAAAATAAATGAAAAACTTAAAAATGTTTTGTATTTTAAATTTTTTGAAAAGGAGTATCAAATAAACTAACTAAATAATAAAAATTTGGCTTTTTAAAAAAAATCTACCTCATTTTTTTATTGATTTTATTTAACTAAATTTATTTTTAAATTATAGATAATATGAAGGGAGTGCCTGATGAGATAATAAACAGCTATTATTACTCTAACTAACAAGTAAATAAACTTCCAATAATTCAAGCTCTAGAGCTTATTTAATTTTAATATTTTAAAATATGATTATTAATATTTTAGACCAATCTCTAGGTGGATAGATTAGTCATATTAGGACCAGATAATCTAAATATGCTGTAAAGATAATTCATTCAACATTATGACAAAACAGAAATGTATCAAGCGAAGGATAAATTATCCTAGCTTATGGTTTAATTAACTAGAAAATCAAATATTTTCAAGATTATTTAAGTATGCTTGATTTTAAACTTTTAAAAAACTTTAATTAATCTTTTAAACATTTCGTAATCAAACAATCTTAATCTGATGATTTACTCAGTCAATTTATTGGTAAAAAATTATTATTATATTGCTAAATATTCATTTAAAATATTTATTTTTACATTTTTTATTCTTTAAAAATAAATTTTAAGTTGTTTTTTATTATTTCTTATTTAAAATAAATTAAATTTTTAATAGGATTTGATAAAAAAATTATCAAAAATAATCAGCAAATAAAACAATTAAAAATAAGCAAAAAGTTGTATTTAGATGGAAGAAAATGAATAAATCGAACTATTTAAATAGCTTTCAAATACTAAAAATTAAAATAGTAGCTTTGAAGTAATTGGATCTGTAGTATATAAAAAAGAGTTAGAAACTAGAAAATTTAAAATATTTAAAGATATCTTAATTAAAGTCTAGATAATTAAAGATATTCTGAATAATCATCCCTTTGATCTTAATTCAAAAAATAGTAAAAAATATCTATTTAGCAATCAGTCTTAAAATTATAAAAATATCAAGAAATTTTTAATATAAGAAATCCAAAAAAGAAAAGAATTTACAGAATTGGTTAATAATTACTTTAAATAACATTTGTCATATCTTGAAAGGTAATAAAGTTAAGGTATTCAATAACTAAAATAACAAAAATTAATAACTATGTAAAAAATAATTAATTAAGATATCAAACTTGAAAAATATTTAGTATACGAAACCGAATCTTATAATTCCATTACATTTTCAAAGATAAAATAAAGTAATCAAACATATTTTAATTTAATTTAAAAAAAAAATATTTATTGTGATAATAAAAATTCTATTTTTTTTAATCATTCGTTTATTTTTAAAACAATATATTTTTATTTATTCTTATTTATACTTTCTAATAATAGCTACTTTCAATTCAGCATAATCTATAAGAAACAAAGCTGAAATTGATTAAAAAGTGGGTTAATATTATGATATATAGTTCCCAGAATAAAATGATGTCAATAATATATATCCAGGTAGATAACTAGTTAATTGCAATTAAATGAAAGAAGATTGTAACAATTAAAGCAAATAAATCTAAATTTAATGTGAACTACTTTTATCTCCATTAAAAAATAAAACAGACTTGATAAAAAAAAAGATTGCTATTTATGTAAATGATTACTAAACTACTTAGGATTTTAATTAAGATTGCAATTCTTAAAAAGCCAAAAAAGTAAATAAAACCAAACTTCATTCAAATTTTAATTTGCAAAAAAATATTTTAGTTTATGAAAATTATTATATTTTTGCATTTTTTTTAAAAATTAACTTTTTTAAAAAATAATAATTTTAATTTGCATCAATAATAAATCACCTCTTGATGTATTAATTTAAAGATATGTATATTAATAATGTGCATACAAATAAAATTTTTTTCAATTTTATAATTTTAATATTAATTAAAAAAAAGATTTGCACATTCACATGCAATGACAGAGAGAAATTTCCCTTGGAATAAAAGTATTCTTTTTTTTACAGAAATGATATAAAAAATAAAATAATTTAATATTTAAATATTGATTGAATTTACAGTTTTTATAGGACCCTAAATTTAATTTATTATTATTTGGTTATCTAAATATAAAATTTCAAATTGACTCTTCTAATTTTTAGTTATTAGTTAACTATCTTAATAAGAGCTTATTAACTTTATATTCATTTATTATTTTTATTAATTAATAGTTTATTTTTTTTAATTTAAAGTAAAAACAAGTTATATGAATCGTGTGCATTGTTAGATAAAGGAATCCTTAATAATAAATCAGATTTATATAACTTCATAGATAATAGGAAACCTTCAATCATAATAAATAAATTCAAAAATAAAAATAAATTAAAAAATTTATCTCAATGCTTACAAAACAAATTAAATAATAGATTAAAAAGTTAATAAAAAGTAAATATTCAAAAATATTCGTAAAATATTAACACCAATTTCAACTGCATAAAAACAAAATTACTTGGAGGTAGTGGAAATTAAAAAAAATAAGATTAAAAATTTGAAGATCACACAGTAAATAAAAAAAACAAACAAAATATAAATAAAATAAAAAAATCTTAGCAATTATAATGCAATTAAAATTTAAATGAAGAAACATCTCTAAATTAATTAAGAGTATAGAATGATATGAAAATCAACTTCCTAAATGAAATTAATAAATAATTATCATCTTATGAAGCAAATTCTGATAAAAAGATAAATGAAGAATACGATGTTAAAATTGTAAATGCATAAAATAAGTTTTAACAAATATAATGTAACTAAAATTAAAATGAAGATAAAAACTCTGTAAGAATAAAAATTAAAGAATAATAAAATTAAAACTTTTACGAATAGTTATATACTAAAATCCAAAATATTATTGAGCTGTTTAATTCAACATAAGCTAGAAGGAAAGATATATCGATATAAGATTAAGTAGCTAATTAAATATGTCAGAGTGATTATTAAATTCAAAACTATTAATTTAAAGAGTAATAAGAAAGATCTATTTAAATTAGAAATAATAAAATTAAACTAGAGGATTTAATAACGTAATCAGGTAATAGCAAAAGAATTTTATAAGAACAGGACTTAACTTTTCTAGAATCTATATTTAAGTTAGGTGATTATATGACCAGTGGTGGAGAAGCAGATATATTTGTTAATATGGAGCAAGAATTAGCTTTTAGGATTATGAAAATAGATGATACAACTTTAAATAATAATTTATCTGAATTATACAATATTAAATAATTTCAAGAAAAAAAGGATGTTTTAGATCTTTAAACTTCACATATTATAGAAAATAAATTTAATTAATAAAAATATATTATTCATGTAATGTAAATATGCTAATGTAGTTTGCAAAGAGAATGTATTTAAAAAGATGAATATAGCTTAGATGAAATTTTAAACATAATTTTTACTTGTCTTCATTTCTTAATTTAGCTTAGATAAAAATATGTCTTTCATTCAGATATTAAATTAGGAAATATATTAAAAATTAATGACTAATATAAATTATCTGATTTTGGTGCTTCAAAGACAATAAATATCAACAATCCATATACCGAAGCAGTTTCTTATACACCATATTTTAAACCAAAAAATAAAGTTAATAACAATTTACCTTTTTATCATGACATTTATTCAGTAGCTAAAACTCTAGAATATTTATTAAATAAATTATAAACACATGCGATTATTAAGAATGAATTAAAAATATAAATAAACGAACTTCTTAAAGATGATACAAATTCTAAAGAAATTGATTGCTTTTATTTACCTTAAAAGTTCATAGACTGTTTATTAATCTATTAAGTAGAGTAGGAAATCAAGGAATTCTTAGAAAAATATTTGGTTAAGATTGAAGAGTACATAATTATAAATAAAGAAAATAAAGTCTTCTAATATGAATCTTAATTTTAATATGCTGAAATAGCTCTTAAAATATTGAAAATTTAAAATTTAAACAAAAATATTTAGAAAAATTAAATAAAATTGAAAGCACTGCAAACTAAAAGCTATATCTTAATTAAAAAAGGAGAATATTAAAAAGCTTTTGAATGCGTAGAGGAAATTTTGAATAGCGAGCTTTATGAATTAAATTATTAAGAAATATTTATAAGTTCAATTACTAAACTAACTAAAATATTGGTTAAAGAAAAGTAAATCAGTTTTTCTTCAAAATTTTATCAAAACTTGATCGAATTTATAAAAAAAAATAATAATTATGAATAAATTTTAGAGCTGCATATAAAGCTATTAGAAATCCAGTTAAATAGTTTGGATGAATTTTAGCCTATTTATTACAATTTTAATGATTTGTTAAAGAAATTTGACTATAATAAAAGGTTAGAAATAATTTATAAATTAATAATAAAACACATTAAATATTTTAAACTTTAAAATACTTATGATGATTCGCTAGATGAGCTTATCAATTTCATAGAAAAAGATTTAGATAATAATACTTGCTATTATTAATAAAAGCTCATTAAAAAAATATGTTTATACCTTGATTAATTTCTTTTCAAATAGGTAATATTAGACATTGATTTTTATTGGAAATATAGAAATTAAATATAAAGCTTAATATAAATAATTTACAATTATTTATCAAGCAAATAAGATTAGCAATTTGAAATTTGTTTTGACAAAGACATCTAGGATATTTGTTTAATATTATTGAATTTAAAGGAAAACTGTTTTTTTGATTAAGAATAAATAAAAGAAATAGATAAGTTAATCTAAAAATATAAAGATATTTTCGATATCGAATCAACTCCTCTAACATATTATGAATAAGGACTCTATTAAAGTTTTAAAAAAAGATTTATATAAAAATATGAAAATTTTTAATAAAAAAATTAGAAATAGAGTTATTAAATACCATCTGCTGATTTTTTTAATGCAAAATAAAATTAAAATTAAAAAGTAAATGAATAAATTTAAAAGATATTAAAAGTTTTGTATAGCACTAAAACTAATTAACTCTAAGCGTTTTAATCAAATAAGATTAAATATTTTGATTCTGATCAATTTCGTTTAAATTTTATTGGGACTTAATCATATTTTGAATAAAAATTTGAATCTTGTAGTTCTCAAATTAATATTAATGGAATACTAAATTATTATCTGAAAATGTAAAGAATATTTATTATTAATAATTTTAAATTAAATAAACTATTCTTTAATAAAAAACCAAGGTCAAAAAAAGAAGTTTATTTGACATTAAATTTTGATTATGAAAGTGAAACTATTAGCTACTCTATTAAAGATGAATAGAATTAAATATCTTTTGAGATTACATTTAAGTAAAAATAATTTATTTTAATAATTGAAATTATCATAAAAAAATAATATTTTTATCTTTTTTCTTAATTAAATATTTCAAAAAAAATATTCTAGTTTTAAAATTTTTACTAAATTGCAAAATTAATTTTTGATTTCTTCACTATTATTTTTAAATTATTTATTTGCATTTTTTTTATTTACTCATCAGCATAATTAATCTGTTTTTCTCTTTTATTATTATTCTTCAATAAAGTCCTAAAAATGAGTCCAATTCGATAGACAGAATTTTTAAAATTTTAAATCCAACAGACTTCAAAATGTTTAAAACTTTAAAGTCAATCAATAGACGGTAATATTTTTATTTTTTTTAATATAATTAATTGTCTTTATTGCCTTTTTAATTGTATGGTTTTTTAATTACCTTAATAACTCAAAAATCAATTGTCATAAATGAAAAATTAAAAAATTTTATGACTAAAAAGTGTTTGAAGTTTTTAATATAAGGGGGAGTATTATAAAATTTAAAATAGAGTATTTGTTTATTATTTTAAATATAAATATTTTGTATAATTATTTAAATAAAAATAAGGCCTTCGTAAATTAAACTCTACCCTTAAAATCAATAAATAAAAAAATTATCTTTGTTTCTTTGATATTTTTACTATTTAAATTTTTTATTTTGTTAGTGGTGACGAAATTGAAAAATAAGGAGCTTAGAGTATTGAAGTTGCTCTCTAGTAGTGTCAAAATGTTAATCAACTAACTCTTGATTTAAAGTAACTTTCTTAAAATTTAAATTCATTCTTTTATTTTAAAAAAATAAATCAATAATTAAATAGAATATTGTTTATTATTTGCTTTTTCCAATCAACCAATAAATATATTTCTTTATTTATTTAATATTTCAATATTTCAAATTTAATTTTGTTAGTGATAATTAAATTGGAGAAAAAGGAATTTAGTGTATTGTAAGTGTTCTAGAAAAGTGTCTAAATATTACTCAATTAAATCTTTATTTATAGTAATTTTATTAAATTCTAAATTTATTTTTTTATTTTAACAAAATTAAATAAATCATGAATTATCTAAAGCTTTCTTTATTATTTACTTGTCCAATAAATCTATAAATACCTTTTAAATTTAATAAATTCAATATTTCAAATTTTATTTTGTCAGATCAAATTAAATTGGAGAAAAAGGAGCTTAGAGTGTTGGAAGTGCTCTTGAAAAGTGTCAAAATATTATTCAATTAAGCCTTAATTTATAGTAAATTTAAATTTAATGTTTTCTTTTGACAAAAAAAATAAATCAATAATTTCTAAAGTTTTGTTTATTAATAACTTTACCCATTCAATAAAAAAAAATTTTCTTTGTTTATTTAATAATTTCAAAATTTTTAATTTTATTTTGTCAGATCAAATTAAATTGGAGAAAAAGGAGCTTAGAGTGTTGGAAGCGCTCTTGAAAAATGTCAAAACATTACTCAATTAGATCTTGATTTAAGGTAATTTGCTTAAAACTTAAATTAATTATTAAATTTTAGCAAACCTAAATAAATCAATATTTATCTAAAAATTTTTTATTATTTCCTAACTTCATATTTCAAACTTTATTTTTTTAGTTGTAATAAAATTGGGGAAAAGGGAGCTTAGAGTATTGGAAGAGGTCTCGAAAAATTGCAAAATATTATTCAATTAAGTCTTAATTTAGAGTAAATATCTTAATATTTAAATTTATTGTTTTACTTTAACAGAAATAAATAAATGAATACTTATCTAATATTATATTTATTATTTTCTTTGCCATATCAATCAATTAATACTTTATCTTTGTTTATTTCATCATTTCAATAACTAAAATTTAATTTTGTTAGTGATAGTTAAATTGGAGAAAAAGGAGCTTAGAGTATTGGAAACAATCTCGAAAAGTGTCTAAATACTACTCGATTAAATCTTTATTTATAGTAATTATCTTAAAATTTAAATGTATTATTTATTTTTAAAAAAGTAAATAAATCAATGATTATCTAAAATTTAGTTTATTATTTACTTTGTCGAATCAACCAATAAATAAATACATTTTCATTTTTCATTTAATAATTTCAATATTTCAATATTTCAAATTTTATTTTATTAGATGCAATCAAATTGGAGAAAAAGGAGCATAGAGTATTGGGAGCGCTCTTTAAAAGTACCAAAATATTACTCAAATAAAGCTTAATTTAAGGTAATTTAAAATTTAAATTTTTTGTGGTATTTTTAAAAAAATAAATAAGTCAAAATTTAACTAAAGTTTTGTCTGTTATCTACTTTGTTCAATTAATCTATAAATACATTTTCTATCCTTATTTAATAATTTCTAAATTTCATATTTAATTTTTTAGATCAAATTAAATTGGAGAAAATGGAGCTAAGAGTATTGGAAGCTCTCTGGAAAAGTGTCAAAATATTAATCAATTAAATCTTGATTTAAGGTAATTTTTTTAATTAAAATATATTGTTTTTATTTTAAGAATAATAAATAAATGAATAATTATCTAAAATTTAATTTATTATTTTTTTTCACCAAAATATCAATACATACATTTTCTTTTTTTATTTAATAATTTAAATTTTTCAAATTTTTTTTTTTTAGTTAAAATAAAATAGGAGATAAAGGAACATAGAGTATAGGAAAATCTCTGGAAAAATGTCGAAGTATTGCTCAACTAGAACTTGATTTAAGGTAATTAGCATAAAATTTTTATTACTTGTTTTATTTTAGTAAAAACAAATAAATCAATAATTATCTAAAGTATTATTTTTTTTATAATTTGTCTAATCAATCATTACATTTTTTTATTTATTTAATAATTTAAATACTTCAATCTATATTTTTTTAGTGAAAATGATATTGGAAAAAATGGAGTTTAGAGTATTTGTAGTACTCTCGAAAAGTGTCAAAATGTTAATAAATTAGATCTTAATTTAAGGTAATTTATTTAGAACTTAAATTTGTTTTATTTTAATAAAAATAAATAAATTAATAATCATCTAACGTTTTGCTTATTAATTGTATTGTCCAACAATTATTCATTTAATAATTACAATATTTCAAATTTTATGTTGTTAGTTTTAATAAAATTGGAGAAAAAGGAGCCTAGAGTATTGGAAGTACTCTCGAAAAATGTCAAAATATTACTCAATTAAATCTTTGTTTAAGGTAATTTTCATAAAATTCTTTGTTTATTTAATAATTTCAATATTTAAAATTTTATTTAATTAGTGATAATAAAATTGGATAAAATGGAGCCTAGAGTATTGGAAATGCTCTCTAAAAGTGTCAAAATATTATTCAACTAAGTCTTGATTTATAGTAAATTTCTTAAAATTTAAATCAGTTGTTTAATTTTAACAGAAATAAATAAATAAAAAATTATTTAAGGTTTTGTTTATTATCTAATTTTCCTTTTAATACATTTTATTTCTTATTTAATAATTTCAAAACTTCTAATTTTATTTTATTAGAGAAAATAAAATTGGAAACAAAGGAGCTTAAAGTATTGGAAGCGCTCTCAAAAAATTAAAAAACATTACTCAATTAAATCTTGATTTAAGGTAATTTGCTTAAAGTTTAAATTTTTGTTTTTATTTAATAAAACTAAATAAATCAATAATTTTCTAAACTTTTGTTTATTATTTACTTTGTCTAATCAAGCAATAAATAAATACATTTTTTTTGTTTATTTAATAAATTAAATTTTATTTTATTAGTGATAATTAAATTGAAGATAAGGGGTGTTAGAGTATTGGAAGGGCACTGAAAAACTGTCTTAATATTACTCAATTAAATCTTATTTTAGAGTAAATTACTTAAAATTTAAATTTAATTTTTTATTTTAACAAAACTAAATATATAAATAATTATCTAAAGTTTTGTTTATTATTTACTTTGACCAGTAAATTTATCAAAAAATGTGTGTTCTTTCTTTATTTTGTAATTTAAATATTTGAAATTTTATTTTGTTAGTGACAATGAAATTGAAGATGAAGGAGTTTAGACAATAGGAAAAGCTCTAAAAAATTTTAAAAATATTACCCAATTAGATCTTGATTTATGGTAATTTTATTAAAATTTAAATTTAAATTTTTGTTTATTTAAATGTATTTTTTATTTATTTAATAATTTCAATATTTCAAATTTTATTTTGTTAGTCGTAACTCTATTGGAGAAATAGGCTGTTAGAGTATAGGAAAAGCTCTAAAAAATTGTCAAAATATTACTCAGTTAGATATTAATTTAAGGTAATTTTCTACAAACTTAAATTATTTGTTTTATTTAAATAAAATTAAATGAATCAATAATTAATTAAAGTTTTACTTGCGATTTAATTAATATATAGATTTTCTTTGTCAATTTAATAATTTCAATACTTCAAATTTTATTTTATTAGTGAAAATCCAATAGGAAAAGAAGGAGCTAAGAGTATTGGAAGAGCTCTCTAAATCTGTCAAAATATTACTCAATTAGATCTTAATTTAAGGTAATTTTCTTAAAACTTCAATTATTTTTTTATTTTAATAAAAAAAATATATAAATTAATAATTGTCTAAAGTTTTGCTTATTCTTTTTTGTCCAATTAATAAATAAATACATTTATTTTCTTTGCTTATTTAATCATTTCAATACTTCGAATTGTATATTATTAGTGAGAATCAAATTGAAGATGAAGGAGCTTAGAGTATTGGAAGAGCTCTCGAAAAGTGTCAAAATATTACTCAATTAGTTCTTGATTTAAGGTAATTTAGCTTAAAATTTAAATTAATTTTTTATTTTAATAAAAATAAGCCAATCAATAATTATTTAAAGTTTTGCTTATTATTTTCTATATCAAATCAATGAATAAATATGTTTTCTTTGTTTATTAAATAATTTAAATATTTCAAATTTTTTTTTATTAGTTTAAATGAAATTGGAAAAAATGGAGCTTTAAGTATTGGAAGCGCTCTCGAAAAATGTCAAAATATTACTCAATTAAGTCTGAATTTAGGGTATATTTCATCAAATTTAAATTTATTATTTTATTTTAACAGAAATCAATAATTATCAAAAGTTTTATTTATTACTTTCTTGTTTTATCAATCAATAAATACATTATCTTTTTTATTTAATAAATTAAATTTCAAATATTTCAAATATTATTTTGTTAGTGATAATTAAATTGGAGAAACAGTAGCTTAAAGTATTCGAAGCACTCTGGAAAGTTGTCAAAATATTACTCAATTATGTCTTAATTTAGAGTAATTTTCTTAAAACTTAAATTAATTGTTTTATTTTAGCTAAAATAAAAGAACATCTAAAGTTTTGTTTATTATTTACTTTTCCAATTAATTAATAAATACATTTTCTTTTTTTATTTAATCATTTCAATATTTCAAATATTATTTTATTAGTGATATTGAAATTTTAGATAGTGATATTAGTGATGAAGATATAAGTGATAGTGATAGAAGTGATAGTTTTACTACTCTTAGTGATATTAGTGATATTAGTGATAAAGATATTAGAGATAGTGATTTAAAAAAAGATTAATCTTAGAGTATTGGAAGAGCTCTAGAAAAGGGTTAAAATGCTAATTAATTAAATCTTGATTTAAATAAAATTATTTTCCAGTTTGAAATAAAGTATTATTTTTACTTTTAATTGATATTTTAATTAAATTTATTAAATATATTTTTTTTATTATCAAAATTAAGCTGGAATGAAATATTAATAAAACTAACAAAAGAATTAATTAATTATTTAGAGCCAAGTAATAATCAATTAGAATTAAAATCAAAGTATTTAAATATTATTTAATATTTAATTAACTATATTTAATTAAAATTTTTTTTTATTTTTTGATAAAATTAATATATTAAAATAAAAAGCACATTCTATTATTATAAGTTGATGAGTCATAAGTAATTTAATTATTTTTTAAAAATAAATATAAATTTCTTAGATAAATTATAATTTATAATTTTTGGTTTTGTAAATTTATTTAATAATAATAATTAAACTTTTAAACTGAAAAGAAAAATTGAATTAAAAAATCATGAAAGGACAAAAGGATTACAATACCAGTTTTATATATTGTAATATTTTTTGATTCATAAAATATTCTACAAAATAATTATTTATTTTATTTATTAATAATTCATATTTTATTAATAATTATAATTTTTCTAAATTTATTAGTTAACCAAATTCTATATTTTATATATGATTTTTATAGATTTAATGAAGGATAAGAACAACCAGCTCAAATTATAACATGTCCAATTGAAGAATGTCAAAATATTACTAAATTGAATTTTTGCTTTAAGTAATTGATTTAAAATTTAAATTTGTTACTTAAATTAAAAAAAACAAAATAATTTCATTATGAATTAACTAATTTAAATATCATAAATTTAATTTTGTTAGATCAAATAAGAGAGGAGAAAAAGCAGTTTAGAATATAAGAAGTGCTATGCAAAAGTTTCAAAATTTTAGTCTATTAAATCTTGATTTAAGGTAATTTGAATTAATTGTGTTATTTTAATAAAATAAATAACTCAGAAATTATCTAAAGCTTTTTTTATTATTTACTTTGCCGACTCAATCAATATACACATTTTCTTTATTTAAATAATAATTTACATATTTCAAATTTTATTTTAAAAGTTTTAATATGATTGCAAAAAAAGAAGCTTAGAGTATTGGAAGCGCTCTCGAAAATTGTTAAAATATTAATAAATTAAATCTTGATATAGGGTAATTTGCTTAAATATCAAATTAATTCTTTTATTTTCACAAAAATAAATATCAAAAGTTTTATTTATTACTTTCTTTGACCTATCAATCAATAAATACGTTATCTTTGTATATTTAAAAATTTTAATTTTAAATTTAATTTTGTTAGTGGTAATGAAATTGAAGAAATAGGAGCTTAGTTTATTGGAAGAGCTCTAGAAAAATGTCAAAATATTACTCAATTAAATCTTGATTTAAGGTAATTTGCTTAAAATTTAAATTGATTGTTTTATTTTAACAAATAAATAAATGAATAATTAATTAAAATTATTTTATAATTTACTTAGTCTAATCAATCAATATTTATATTTTCTTTGTTTATTTAATGATTTTAATATTTTAAATTTTATTTTGTAGTGATAATTAAATTGAAGAAAAAGGAGCTTAGTTTATTGGAAGAGCTCTAGAAAAGTGTCAAAATATTACTCAATTAAATCTCGATTTAAGGTAATTTGCTTAAATTTAAATTTTTTGTTTTATTTTAACAACAAGAAATAAATAAGTAATTATCTAAAATATAAATATTTATTTTAATAATATATCTTAATGAATATATTTTATATTTCTAATTTTAATAATAAATATAATATTTATTCTTTAACAAATATATATCAACTGATTTTAATTTATTAAAAAATTTTAATGATTTGTAAATTATTTACAATGAATGCTATCTTTCCATTTTTATTTAAAAAATAAATATTTTAATAATAAAAAATTACCTCATAAAAATAATAAACTAAATAGCAGTACCAAAAAGATCCTTAAAATAAGTATTAAAATATATATGAATTATTTGGTGGTAGGATATGTTATTTTTTATAATTATTAAATTTAATTTTAAGAATCTAGAATTCTACAATATTTTAGATATCCTATTTTAAATTCTTTTTAGTTTTTCATAGAAATAAAATTAATTAAACTATTTCTTATTTACTTATTTCATTTTATTTATTTATTTATTATTTAAATATCCTATTAGTGAAAATAGTATTGGTAAAAATGCTGCCAAGAGCATTGCTAACGCCTTAGAGAAATATTAAAATATTACTTAATTGAGTCTTAATTTAGAGTATCTCTTACTTATTTCTTTTTTTTTTTATTTATTATTTAAATATATTATAAAATTTATATTATTTACCTTTTTTCTTTGAACATCCTCTCATATTTCTTTTAATTTATGTATTATTTTAATATTTTATTAGTTAAAATGTAATTGGTGATGTTGGAGTCAAGAGCATTGCTAATGCTTTATAGAAATGTTAAAATATGGTTTAATTGAATCTTAATTTAGGGTATCTCATACTTATTTCTTTTTATTTGTTTATTATTTAAATTCATTATAAAATTCGTTACCTTTTTATTTTCCTCTCTTGCTTATTTATTACTTTTTATTTATATATTATTTTAATATTTTATCAGTTAAAATTATATTGGTGGTGATGGAGCCAAGAGCATTGCTAATACATTAGAGAAATGTTAACATTTTACTTAACTCAGTCTTAATTTAGAGTATTTCTTACTTATTTCTTTTTATTTATTTATTATTTAGACATATTATAAAATTCATTATAGCTACCTTTTTCTTTGAACATCTTCTCTTATTTCTTTTAATTTATTTATTATTTTAATATTTTATTAGTTAAAATGAAATTGGTGATGATGGAGCCAAGAGCATTGCTAATGCTTTATAGAAATGTTAAAATATGGTTTTATTGAATCTTAATTTATCGTAATTTATGAAAATAAATTAAATATTTTCTTTCTCACTCTGCCTGTCTTTCTGTTTCCCTCCTACTTATTTCTTTTTATTTATTTATTAGTTCTAATAATATTGCTGATAATGGAGCATAGAGCATTGCTATTGCCTTAAATAAATTTTAAAATATTATTGAATTGAATCTTAATTTAGAGTAGTTTATTATTCAATTAAATATTTTAATTCTCAATTTGTTTTTTTGTCACTTTCTTATTTATTTACTTATTTTTATTTATTTATTATATAAATATTTATTAGATAAAATGATATTGGTGAAAATGGAGTTAAGAGCATTGCTAACGCCTTTGAGTAATTTTAAAATATTAAGATATTGAGTCTTAATTTAGAGTAATTTATTTAAATCAATTTAATATTTTCTTTCTCAATCTTTCTCTCATTTACTAATTTTTTTTATTATTTAAATATTTTTTAGTTAAAATGATATTGGTGATTAAGGAGTCAAGAATATTGCTAATGCCTTAAAGAAATGTTAAAATATGACTGAATTGAATCTTAATTTATCGTAACTTATCGAAATCAATTAAATATTTTATTTCTCAATCTCTCTCTTACTTATTTATTATTTCTTTTTATTTATTTATTTACTATTTAAATATTTTATTAGAACAAATGATATTGATGAGTATGGAGCCAAAAGCATATCTAATGCCTTAAAGAAATGTTAAACTATTACTTAATTGAGTCTAATTTTAAAGTAATTTATTTAATCCATTATGAGTCTCTCTCTCTTACTTATTCTTTTTATTTATTTAATATTTAAATATATTATTAGTAATATTGATGAGAATGGAGCTAAGAGAATTGCTAATGCCTTAAAGAAATGTTAAAATATTACTGAATTGAATCTTGATTTATCGTAATTTATTTAAATTAATTTAATATTTTCTTTCTTGATCTATATTTATGTCTCTCTCTTATATAATTTTATTTATTTATTATTTAAATATAATATTAGAGAGAATAATATTGGTGAGGATGGAGCCAAGAGAATTGCTAATGCCTTGAAGAAATTTTAAAATATAACTAAATTGAATCTTAATTTATCGTAATTTATTTAAATTAATTTAATATTTTCTTTCATAATGTATCATTCTTTCCCTCTCCTACTTACTTACTTATTATTTTTACTTATTAATTATTAAAATATTTTGTTAGGTGGAATAATATTGGTAAGAATGGAGTAAATAGTATTGCTGATGCTTTTGAGAAATGTTAAAATATTACAAAATTGAGTCTTATTTTATTGTAATTTATTTAAATAAATTTAACAACCAACCTATTTTTCTGTCTTTCTTTTAATTATTTCTTTTTATTTATAAATATATTTTTTATTAGTAAAAATCAAATTGGTGACGATGGAGCTAAGAGCATTTTTAATGCCTTAGAGAAATGTTAAAATATTAAGAATTTGAGTCTTGATTTTTAGTAATTTATTTTAATCAATTTAATATTTTCTTTATCAATCTGTATTTCTCTCTCTCTCTTTTATATAATTTTATTTATTTATTATTTAAATCTTTTATTAGATCAAATAATATTGGTGATGATGGGGGAAATAGCATTGCTAATTCCTTAGAGAAATGTTAATTTATTACAAAACTGAGTCTTTATTTATCGTAATTTATTTAAAATAAATTTAATATTTTTTTCTCAACCTTCACTCTTTTTCTTATTTACTTTTACTTATTATTTAAATATTTTATTAGTGAGAATAATATTGGTGATGATGGAGCAAATAGCATTACTTTTGCTTTAGAGAAATTTTAAAATATTAAGTATTTGAGTCTTGATTTAAAGTAGTTTATTTAAAATAAATTTAATATTTTTTCTCAATCTTCTCTCTTTTTCTTATTTCTTTTTATTTATTTGTTATTTAAATAAAATCTATTAATATAATATTGATTTTAATTGATTGAACAATTTATGAATAGATAATTTAAAAATAATCTGTTCTCAAAAAAAAACTGTTAAATATATGTATATTAATCAGCTTAATTAACCAAAGATCATATAATATACTTTAATATTAATTTGATTTAAATAATTTAATTATAATTAATTATTCGCCATTTTAATATTTAATTATTTTTTAGGTTATAATTTTTTTATTTATTAATTTAAACTATTTTAATTTATAAAAAGGTATAATAATATAAACGAAAATATATAAAAGAAATTAAAACAGAATTTGGAAACTAAATTTAATGATATAGAAAATTTAAGTAGTAATATTAAAAATAATTTATGCTTATTTAGTTAAATTTAATATTTAAAAAAAGTTATATTTTACGAATGAAATTGACAAACAGCAAAGAGGAAAATAAATGATTTAGGATATTTAGAAAAAATAACAATGTATTATTATAAAAATGAAGAATATAAAAACAATTTATAATTACGTTTGAAAATAATAAACGTATTTTAAAAGTGAAGCAAATTATTATAAAATAAATATTAGTTATATTTTTAATAAGATTTTTTAAAATAAATATTTACATTTAAAAGAAGATAATATCAAAAAAAATATTTGTTTATTAGAATATTAATTATAAAATTTATTTTAATGATAAAAAAACTGTTCACAAAAAATACACATTATTTCCCTTCCATCTATTTAATATAAAGACTTATCAATTAATAAACAGCTAATTAATTCATTTAAGAAATTCTGTTAGTCACTTATAAAACATTATGTAAATAAAAAACTACTAAAATGAATATAATTAGTAAATCATTTATTATTAAAGCTTTTATTTTCTTTTTAGTTCCAGTATTTCTTCTAGCATATATATAATCATAAATATTAAAATTTTATAAATTAATTAATCATATTAATTCAGAAAAAATTTTAAATAATTACTCTAAATAAATTTATTTTTAAAAATATATTTAAAAGGTGATTAATAATTTATATTATTTCAAATTTGCTTTCTAAAATTAAAGATATGAATAGAAAGCTCAGATTATTAGTTTTTTTATAAAAATAATTAATATAGATTAAATCAATAAATAAATTATCTAGGTTTAAATTCATTTTTTAAATTTTAAATTTATGATTAAATAAATACAAGTAATTTATAGAAAAAGTTAATTTCTTATGAAAAATATAAAAAGTGGTCAATTTATCAATATTAGTTTAAAAAGTTATTAATATTTAAAATTAATAATCTAAATTTTTCAACTTTTAATAAAAAACCCCTAAATAAATTTTTAGTTTTTTTAAACAAATTTATTTTATGTATTTATGTACTTAAAATAGAAAAATGAAGCAAACACAATATTATTTAGAATTAATTTATTTTAACATAAATCAATATATAAATGTTTATGGTTTATAGTTCTTAAAAAATTTTATGCCTTCTTCATTTAGGGAAATTAGTCTGGAATGCAAGCTTGTAAGAGTTATTCAAATAGGAAATCTGAATCTGTGTTGTGTGTTGGATAAAATAGCTATAAATTGATTGGTTAAG
The DNA here is from genome assembly GCA_000231845.2 of Tetrahymena malaccensis 436. Taxonomy (NCBI): domain Eukaryota; phylum Ciliophora; class Oligohymenophorea; order Hymenostomatida; family Tetrahymenidae; genus Tetrahymena; species Tetrahymena malaccensis. The sequence goes on along the minus strand of JH720090.1, from coordinate 56,650 downwards.
ATTATGTTTAATAAATCAAAGGATTTGGCAAAGAGACCTCAAAGATAAATATATCATTAAGAGACATAGTAATTGTTTAAGACATATGGGTCGCTGCCGAATGTGAATAATAAACTTAGTAATAATATAAAAATTAAATTAATAACTTTATAAAATAAATAATTAAATGAATAAAACTAATTAAAATAGAAAAATTAGAAAATAAATAAAATAAATTTAAATTAGTTTTTCAAATTATTAATTTATTATATAATAAATTAAAATTCGATTATTAAAAAAAATAATTTATTATATTTACAAAATTCCTAATTTGTTTAATTTTTGTTTTTAAATTTAAAATAAAAATTGTTAATTTAAAGTTAAGTGAAATAATCAAATCTTTTTCAAATTTTTTTGAGTTAGTAGGCATATATATTTTTTTTAAACAATAATTTTTTAGATTCTTCAATATATTGATGTTTCCTTGGTTTATTATTAATTAAGCCTTAAATTAATCTAATAAGTGTTAAATTGTTTTCTCTATCAAAACTTAAATCAATCATCCCTATTAGAATAGATTATTATGAGGAAATTGTTTCTATTAAAGTCTTTAGAAGATATTTTAAAATGAATTTTTTATAAATAATTTTTTATAATTTTAATAATTTTTTTCATAATTAATTGTCAAGATTAGGTAAATGGTGTTAAGTACAGAAATACTATTTAAAAAATATAATAGTAAATTAGTCTATAAAAATAGGAAAATTAAAAAGTATTCGATTAGATATGGTAATTATTTAGAACATATTAAAGATATCTAAATAAAAGCAAAATTGTGAAGTGGGAGATAAAAAGATTAATTAATCAAAATTCAAAAGAAAATTTAATAATTATAATAATAATTTTGAAATGTAAACTCTCTGACCATTAATAATTAAACCTTTACCAATATATAAAAGAACAGTTTGATATCAAAGAAAAGATATGTTTGTGTATTAAAAAAAATCAAAATCATAATGATTAACCTAATCCTTAAAAAGCAATTAATTTAATAAAAACATTATTATCAATGTAATTTATCGCACAATTTACAAATTTATTAAATTTAGATTTGTTTACTAGGCTCCTTAAAAATTAAAAATGTTTAATTGTGGGCAATTATGACTTAATATAAAATGATAAATAGATAATATTTTGTATTTTTTATCAAAATTAGCTGAAAAAAAGGATTTTTAACTTTTTAGAATAAAGTTAAAATTAATTTAAAAAAATAATTCTATTTCAAACTATTTTTTCTGATTGAATATTTCTTTTTAATAATATTCATTTTACTGTGAAATAGCTAGTATAAATATGAAGCTAATATATATTCTGTTAAGAATGATAATTTTACTTAATGCTTAAAATTGTTTATAGTTTTTTGAGAAAAAGAAAATAGTAATTTATGACAAATAAATAAATTTATAAAAGAATCATTTTTTATTAATATCCAGATAAATTATTTATATTTATCTAAATATTTATTGGTTTTGATCATATATGTGGTCATACTGAATCGAAAGCATAATCCACATCTAAAATAAAAAACACATAAATATAAAAAGAAAAATTTTTTTTAAAGAGATTTAAATAATTTTTTACAAATTATGAAAAAATAACAGAATATGGTAACGAAAAAAAAAAACTACTTAGAATATATTTTAAGTTGTTTTAAAACTTAGTATTTAAAAATTTTCAATCAATTTACAGTATTTCGTCGAACGAAGACATAAAATAATTAAAACCACTGGATTTTAAGTATCACAGCTCTTTCTCGTAATTTAGAAGGATATTCTGATTAAATCTTAATTTCAAGTTAAGTGTTAAAAAACAAGGATAAACTAGTTTCTATAAAAAAACGGCATTATTTAATAGAAATAAAAGGCATGAATTGTCTCTCAAAGATGGTTTACAAGTGATTGATTATAAACAGAGAGTGAGTTAGTTTTTTGAGAGAAGTTTCAATAAAAGACTTTTAAGTTAATTCAATATTTTTGTTTAAAAATTATAAAATAATGTTTGAACTAAAATAGTAGTAAATATTGCTGATTTTAAAAATGTATTTTGATTTAAGGTACGGAGTGATTGAAGGTTATTATTAGATGATTTAAATTGCTGATATTTAATTGATAAATAATTTTGTTCTGTCATAAGTAATTAACAATTTATGAGAAGTTAAGTAATATTACAAACCAATATTTAGATTAAATAGAAAACGAACAAATAATAATTTAGCTTTTAGAGCCATGCCAGATCACATTATTTTTTGTATTTAATTAAGTAAGGCAATATTTTAAATTTTAATTAATATATATAATTTAAAAATCAAAAGAATCAAAAAACTTAAAATGAAAAAGTAAATAACTTTTCTGGTTTTTTTGGCTATTATCTATCTATCTCAATAATAATAACATTTTTCAGGATCAAATTTACCTATCAATCGTGATTGCTTATAAGGTTTTTACTTAAATAGTAATTAAGATTGTGAATAATGCCCAAACTTTACTACTAATTGGGATAGAAATACATAAATATCTGATTGTAATATTTGCATTTCTCAATAATATTACTTAGAAAGACTTTCTTCATCAAATAGTAGTGCTATCTGTAAAATTTGTCCAAATAATTCATACATTAGAAGTCATCAAGGAAATTTCAATATTAAAATTTAAGATGTAGGTGTATGTGAGACCTGCAATGAGGGTTATTATATAATTACAGGCGCTTACACCGGTCAAGGGGCTTTGTGCTAAAAATGCCCTAACAATACTTCCAATAACTTATAGGAATCTGAAATGTTATATTCTTGTAACTTATGTGCTAATGGCTTTTATAATTATTAAAAGCTAAATGATTAAAATCCCATTTGTTAACTTTGCCCTAATAATAGTTCAGTAGGATTTCATATTATTGGATAGCCTGCTTTTAATCCTAGTGACTGCAGAGAATGCTTACATGGATATTAAAATACTGAAATTGATCGATCTAAACCTCCTAATTGTTAAAAATGTCCCTAAGGCACTACTACTACTTATGGACCATGTCGTTTTTGCAGTTTAACTTATTATTAAATTTCAGCTTAATTTACTTCTTATAAAGACTGTTTACCTTGTCCTCAAGGTTCAACAAGGGCTCTTGATAGATTTATGAGTGGCGGTGAATCTTAATGCAGTTTATGCTTAAATGGATACTATTTGATCAAACCACACATAGATCCTGTTGATTAAAATACTCCTGGAAAGGGTGCGATGTGCTAAATTTGCCCTAACAACTCCTATTCTCCATAACCTGGAACTTCTAAATCTCCTTCATCGTGTTCTATGTGCATACAAGACTATTATATGTAAAAAGCTGCTGATGAAACTAATTCTGCATAATGCTAAGCTTCCCTAACAATACTGGTACTGTAGACACTGTAAGCTCTGCTGGAGATGAAAATTAATGCAGTGTCTGTGCTGCTGGTTATTACATGAGTAAGCCATATTAATATGGAAAAGCAGCATAATGTAAAAAATGTCCTATAGGATCAACAACAAATACTGGTAGTATAAATACAGAGTGTTATTGCTACGACTCATGGGCATCATGGTCACCTACTACTAATTCTTGTTAATGCATACCTGGTACTAAAGGTTCACCCTCTACTATATAAAATAATTAAGGATGTATTCCCTGTCCTTAAGGCTAATATCTCTCTACTGATGGAACCTGTTTTGATTGTCCTGCTGGTACTTATTCTGAATTTCCAGGTAGCTCTTCTTGTACAAAATGTCCCAAAGGTTAATAATCAGGAAAAGGAAGTACTTTTTGTTAGGAATGCCCATCTTATGCACCTATTTTGGAAGATTCTTCAGGTTGTAAATGTGGAGATAAAAATTCTAAATTCTAAGATAATGATTGTGATTGTTTTGATGGATTCAATCCTGTCGTATCTGCTTCGGGAGATTCCTATCAATGCGTACCTTGTTTAGCTGGTTAATTTTCAAATTAATCTACTTATGGTATGTGTACTGAATGCCCTTCTGGTACTTATGCAACAGGTACGAATAACGCTAGTTGTTCTCTTTGTGCTGTTGGATATTATTCCGATCAACCAGCAAGTGAAAGATGTACATAATGCACAAAAGGTACATATGCAAGTAAAACAGGAAATACATCTTGTAAAGCCTGTCCAAATGGTTATCCTTCTTTAGTTGATTTTTCTGGTTGTAAATGTAATGACGTTAATGCAATATTTATCGGTAATAAATGCATCTGTAAAGAAGGTTATGAAGGTACACCTAATGAAACCTAAGCTGGATTAACAGGATGTATAGCTTGTCCTTCAGGTAAATATTCAGATTTAACTACATAAGGATAATGCGTATCTTGTCCTGCTGGCACATATTAATCTAATAATGGCTAATCATCCTGCTAGAAATGTGGTGAAGGTTAATATGCATCAGGAACTGGAAATACCTCTTGTTCAAACTGTGGACCTAGTCTCACAAATACAGATGATTTTTTGAGCTGTAAATGTATAGATCAAAATTCAAATTAACCCCTATCTAATTCTATCTGTGTCTGCAATTAAGGCTATTTTGGTTCACCAGCATAAACAAAGAATTCTTCATCAAGGTGTGTACCTTGCTCTGCAGGGCATTTTGTTGAATCTGGTCAATGCTCTCCTTGTCCTGCAGGAGAATATTCAAGTGGTACTGCAAATGCATAATGTACTAGGTGTCCAGCTGGATCATTTTCAAGTGGAGTTGGAAGTACAAGCTGTGTAACTTGTATTAAAGGTTCTTATAATCTTGAAGATTTTTCTGGATGTAAATGTTACGATCCAAATTCTGAAGCTTGGAATCCAAGCACCAACATATGCTTATGTAAATCAAATTATTATGGAGATGCTAGTAAAGCTTAAGATGCTAAAACATCTTAATGTATTTCATGCCCAAGTGACTATACCTCAATAGCAGGAGCTGCTAAAACTTAAAACGATTGCTAAGCTCCTTAGAGTTAATAAAACAGTTAAATGTCATTTTCATAAATATTAGGCATTTCTTTTCTTATTGTCATGATTTTATTCTGATAATTATGAGGATATAAAATTAGTTTAGCTATATGCATTAAAAGGTTTAAGTTTAAATTTTGTAATTATATATTTCATATTTGTAATTTATTTGATATTTATTAAATGAATTCGTATTAAAAATTTCTTCCAAAATTCTTTTTTGATACTCATAAAAATGAATGTATTTTAAAAATATTATTAGTTTATATATATCTTCTATTTCTGTTGTTTGTTTCAAACAATGTATAAAAAAGATAACACTAAATTAGAAAGATTTATGTATCTTTTCAAAGTATTGTAAAAATCAACTCATAAATTTGTTAATTTGATTAAATTGTTCAGAGTATTCATCAATAAATGATTATTATTAAAATTTTCTTTAAATTTAAAAAAAAGCAAATAAATAATTAAAAACAAGAATTAGAAAAATCGTAATTTAGATCTAATAATTTGGTATTTTTGATTAATAACGTATGATAGTCAATATCAATTGAGATTTAAAATTTTGATACTTGGCTCTTTTTAAAGAATTTTTGTATCTACAATTTTAAATACTTGTCACTTACCTCCTATTATATTATTGTCACTTTAATTAATATCAATCAACTCTAGCTTAGAAACTTTGAAACTTTAATGTATTTTATTAATCTTAAAAAATATCAATCTAAATTATGTTATAGAAATTTATTTATTAAGTTTTAGATAAATATTGAGAATTATTTTTGATAAAATCAAATAATATTTTTAAAAAAGTAAAAAATGGTGTAGGTACTTACTACCTACAGATTTCCAACCTAAAAAGCTAATAATTAAAAAATGTTTAATCAAACAAACATTTAATAATTAAAATTTTTAGTTTAAATATTATAAAAAAGCATATTAAAATGATAAAATGCATTTAATACATACTCAAATATGCATACATTTTTTTAAGTTTCTTTAAGTAAATTTTTTAGATTAAATTTGTAATTATTTATCAGGAAAGAACATAAATTTTAACCAATCTCTTCAATTTAAATATTTTAGTTTTTATTTTATTTTTGACTATTTGAATCTCTAAGTAAGGTCTTGTAATAGTTTTAATATTAATAGTTTAACATAAAAAAAATATTAATTAAAAAAATGAATAATAAAGCAGCTAATATGCTAATAGGTATTAAAACTCTTTTTTAATTTTTACAATTGATTTTTATTAATGCTAAATATTGATTAAATTATATAAATTAATTTTACATTTCATATTTCAAACATAAACTTGTGAGATAAATGCAGTTGTTTAAAGAGGAAATTAAGTCTAAAATATTCTATTGATTAATTTAATTTTTCCTTTTTTTTAAATATTATTTTTTATAGTTAGCTATTACAGTTATTAGTTTCAATAAATATGAAAGAAAAAATTAATTAATAATTTTAAAAGTACAATTTAGTTAATTTTAAAAAGAAAGTTGTCAAAATGAATTGTTGATTAATTAATGATATAAAAATATCAAACAGTTTACATAATATTAAGATCTAAGTTATAGAGATTGTAACATTTTTCTAGTGCAGAACTTAATTTTTATAAATCTGTGTTGCAAATTGAATTATTACTTTTAGTTTTTTGTTTGAAAATTTTATTTTAGTATAAAAATAATTAAATTTAATAAAATAAACCAATAAAATATCAAATAAAAATAAGCTTTAAAAAATTCATGTAATTATTTAAAAAAATACTAAATTTGTTAAATTTTTTCAAATAAACAAAATAAAAGCATATAAAAAATTCTTTTACTAGAGGTCAAGTGTTAAACTTGTTAGCTTAGAACAATTTAGCAAAACTAAAGATAAATTTGATATACTCTCAGCTCCTATTTAATATTTTCTATTTATTTATTAAAAAAATTGTTTATTGCTTTTAAGAAAATTATTAAAATCAAATAGTGATTAGAAAATAATTATTTAATTTAATAAATAAAAAGTTAAAAAAATAAAAAAATTTATTTTTAATATATTTTTTGTTGGTAAAAAATTTAATTCTTAAAAATAGCTACTTTTAACCTAAATAGCCATTTCCAAGACCGAGATTTAAAGTTTTCAGTTTGAGGCACTTTGCTAAAGAAAGACACAATACCAAGGCTCCCTATTCGCCAAATTAATTGCTACTTTAATTATTTTAAGATAATTAATTAGTTAAAAGAAAAAAATAACATGAAATAAATAGATAAAATTAAAAATAAAGTTAATTTAAATAGTTATAAGTCAAATAAATAACTAAATATTTAAAAAAAGATAATTTATCTAATAATCTTTTAGCTTTTATTTATTCTATCTTTATATTATCTAAATAAATTGGATAAATTAAATATTAATCAATTAAGACACCAAATAGTTATTACTAGAGTTCTAGAGTTAAATTTGATAAATTAGGACAATTTGCTAAAGCATACCCTAAATTTTATATTCCTAAAACGCCTATTTTATTCCAGCTTTTAGACATAATAAAAAAATTCATTAAATATAAAGATAAAATTAAATTTGTAACCCAAAAAGATTCAAATTAGAATGAACATTTTTTTCATAAGAAATAACACAAATTAAATGATGAACTAACACATTCTGATTACAATGTATATAAGATCATGTTTTTCAAGTATTAAGGAGATAAAAATAACAAAATTATATAATTAAGCTATTTTTATATTAGGTTTAGGTCTAATTAAGATAATTTAACACATCTAAATAAACCAGCACTTAAATTTGTTGCTCCTTAGTCACCAATTTAATTATTACTTTTGATAATTTAAAAAATTAAAAGTAAAACATATGATTGCCAGTAATTATATTTGATTATAAAATGCAAATTAAAAAATTAAGTAATAAATTTAAGGATATAAATCATAGAGTGATTTTATCTTATTAATACTTTGTGAGATTTTGAGCACAAAAGTGTTATACAAAAAAAATAATATAAACAAAAGTTGAATTCTACGTAAGGTCTAATGTTAATTTTTATAGATTAGTGCATTTTGCTAGCGCATTACCTAAATCTGAAGCATCCTAATCCCAAATATAATTGTTGCTTTTCATATTTTATAAAGAATTTGGTTTATATTAATGAAAATTTGTAACTAATTAAATCAAAAAAAGAAAGCTAAAATAATTTTATAAGAACACAAATTCAATTAATTAATGAATTATTTTACCTGCTATCATAAATTTGCCTTATTTTAATACAATTTAAAAGCTCTTTATTAATATAATTAATTTTTGAAATAATGTTTAAGTATTTTAATTGTAAGATTAGTATGCGATTACATCTAGGAATCTAAAAACTTTTGATTTAATAATAAAGATAAAGTTATAAAAATTAAATTATGAAATACATCCTTTAGATTATTAAAGCTAATTGAATTCTATTTTATCATTTTTTTCTTTTTCTTTTCTAAAACCACTTTATCAAATATTTAATTAATTTAATAACAATAAAAATTAAGAACCACTATAATTTTCTAATAATAGCACTTATAGGTTTTAAATTCTTGAGAAAGTGGAAACAAACACAAGAAATTAATTCCTTTATTTGTTGGTTTATAGATTAAATTAATAAATATAATATTTAAATTTTTATAATAAAATATTTATTACTGTATTATATTCTTAAATTATATTGGAATTTTTTAAGTTGCAAAAAAAAAAATTTTTGAATGTATAATATTCAAGATTTAATTTTATTAAAAAATATAAAATATATAAAAAAACAAATTCTATTTTATATTTAAGATACTTATAATGAATTAGTTAATTTCATCATCATAAACTTATTAAAATGAAAACTAATCTTTTTGATTTAAGACACAAACTTATTGTTTTATATTATTGTGATTCACTGATTTAATTTTCTCTATTGATATATATTAATTTAAATTTAAATACTTAAATAAATTATTCAAACATTTAATTAATTTGATTAAAGCAAATTAAAATTATTCAAAATATTTCAAAGAAATTTTTAATCTAATAAATCTAAGAGTTAATCCATTATTTAATTTAAATCAACCAAATAAAATAAAATTTCCTTTACTCAAGGTCAAGTGTTAAATTTAAGAGATTAGAGCACTTTGCTAAACCAGCCCCTATGCCTTATGCACCTTAATCGCCTATTTAATTGCAACTTTTTAAATATTAATGAATCTATAATTAGTTAAAAAGAAAAAGATATAGATGATAATAAAAATTAACTAATAACCATAAAATTAGAGAAAAAAATGCAAATAAATAAAATTAAAATTAGCAAATAAAAGGATATTATTGCTTTAAATTGATCTTTGCGTTTGAAAAAATTCCAATTCACATTAATTAAATTATTTATACTAGAGGTAAAGTGCTAAACTTGAGATATTAGTAGATTTTGCTAGAGCAGATCCTAAACTTTCAGCACCTTCATCACCAATTTAATTAGTACTATTTATACATTGAGAAATTATACTTAGATAGATAGTTAGTTAATTAGTAGTAAAACTAATTAAAGTATGAAATAATCAGATTTTAAATATTAATAATCTAATCCAAATAAAAAAAGGAAATTTTAAATAAGCATAATCAAAATTAAATAATAAATAAAAAGAAAACATTAAAAGTGATTCTTTTAAATTCATGTATTTATTTATTTATATGTATCAAAATCTAAATTAAAATAAATTGCTTTTACAAGAGTTAGAGTGTCAAAGTGGAAAGATTTGTGAAGTTTAAGAAAGCAGAACCTAATCTTTATACACCTTCATCACCAATTTCAAGTCTACTTTTAAATTATTGAAGAAATAAATATATAGGTGTATCTATATGTTTTGCCCCGATTCGTGTAAATCATTATTTAGTAAATTAAAAATTTACATATTTTATAGATATTGAGTGATTTGTTATTGATGGTTGGGACATTATCAATTAACCATATAATATATATATATATTTATTTAGTTAAGTAGAAATGAAATCATGAAAATATATTAAATACTAAGAAATAAATAGAAAAAATTATATGTTGAAAATAAAAAATGCCTTAAGCTTAAATAAAACAACCACTAAGAATCGAAAACTTAATAAATAATTTAAAAAGCAAATAAATATATATAAAAATATTTGAAGTTTATTTTTATTTTCAAAAATATCACATTTAAAGCATTATAAACTGCTTTTACCTTAAATCAAGAGTCAATTTTGGGAGATTTTTGCAGTTTGACAAAGCAAAACCTAAGCCTGATACACCTTCATCATTAATTTAATTTTCACTTTTTAATATTAAAGAAAATATGATTAGAATGATAAAATAAAATAAAAAATATTAATTAGAAAATAAATATTTAACAGTCAAATAAAATTTGAGTAAGAAAAAAGTTTATTAAATAAAAAAATACATTCAGAATAATTTAAAATCTATTGAATAAAAATAATTTTGTTATTTTTATTTAATTTTGTATTTCTATTTATATATTTTAAAATGAAGTAATTGTGTTTACTAGAGTTCAAGTGTTAAATTTTAGAGATTATTGCATTTTGCTAAAGAAGAACCTAAGTCTGTTGCACCATTAGCGCCAATTTAATTGAAACTTTTATATTTAGAAAATAAAATATATAATCAAGAAGTGAGTTAGAATAAAAAAAGAAATGTGAAAAAATAAGAAATTATTTAATTATGAAAGCATAAGTTTAAATTAAAAATAAAAGCCAATAAAATTAAAAAGATTTTAATCTAATAAAAAAACTAATAAAGTTAAAAAAAAATATGTTAAGTTAACTTTTATGTTAAAAATATTGCAATACAAAACTAATAAATTGTTTACTAAAGTTAAAGTGTCAAATTTGAAATCTTAGTGTACTTTTCTAAAGCAAAACCTAATTCTTAAGCACCTTTATCACCAATTAAGTTATCTCTTTTTAATATTAAATGCAATATTAATAATTAGAAGAAAAAGAGTAGAAAATATGAATGAAACAGTCAAAAATAACAAATAGCTTAAAATTTAGGGAGTTAAATTAAAAATAAACAAATTTAATTTTAAAATTTGAATAAAAAAATAAATAAATAAAAAATATCCTTATTAATTCAAAACAAGAAAATAGCTTTTACGCAAGATTAAGTGTCAAATTTGTGAGGTTTTTGCAATTTACTAAAGCAAAGCTTATGTCTGATGCACCTTTATCAGTAATTTGATTTCCACTTTTATTAATTTAGAAGACATTTTATTTAGTTACTTCAAAGAAAATAAGAAGAAAAAAACAAAAATTTAATAACAAAATAAAGAAAAGAAGATGTATAAAATGTAAAAAACCCAATCATATTGAAAAAACTATCCAAATAAAAATAAAAAGGTAATAAATAAATATTTTTTATTGTTCCATTAAATAATTAACAGGTATTACAATAAAAACTAAATTAATTAATTTTACAAGAGTGTAAGTTTTAGATTAGAAAGATTTATGCAATTGGCTAAAGCAGAACCTAAACCTGATGTACCTTCGTCACAAATATTATTGTAACTATTTAAATATTAAAGAAAATATAATTAGTTATTTATTTAAATGAGAGATAAAGTTTTAAAGATCAAAAAATATAAAACTATTAAATAAGTCCTTAAACAAAGAATATATAAAAATCAAAAGAAATTAATTAAACAAATAAAAGGATAAGCAAAACAAAGATTTTAATTTATGTTAAATATATTTTTATCCTAAATAGTGAAAAACCAAAATCAAGTCAAATAAAAAATGTTTACCCAAGAGAAAGTTCTAAACTTGAGAGATTAGTACAATTTGCTAAAATAGAGCCCAAGTTTGATGCACCAGCTGCACAAATTTAATTGAAACTTTTTAAATGTATTTTTTTTCATTATTTAGAAAGAAAAAAAATCAAGTAATCATATAATGAAAAACATAAATTTAAAATTAAAAAATAAACTAAGTTAATAGAAAATCGAAACAGAGTGATAGAATTAAAAAAATTTTTTTTGTTATAAATTAATTATGGCATCATAAAATATCAAATTCGAAGCAAATATTTTATTTTTACTTGAGTAGAAGTTGCAAATTTTGGAGATTGGTGCATTTTGTTAAGCCAGAACATAAACCAGATACAAATTCGTCACCAATTTGATTGTCACTTTTAAATTTTTAAGAAAATATTACTAGTTTTAAGGAAAAATAAATAAAAAGTAATTAACTAACAGTGAGAGTAAACTTTGATAATTACTTACATAAAAACTTTAAAATAGATCGATATTAAAAAGTTAGAAATAAATATATAACAAACTTTATATTGTTTTATTACTTTAAATCTGTTTTTAATTTAGAAATATCTTATAAGAATATAAATAAATGTTTTACCCAATATTAAGAATCAAATTTGAGAGATTAGTGCATTTCCCTAAAGAAGAACCTAATTCTAAAGCATCATCATTTTTAATTTTATTATTTCTTATTAAATAATTTTTTAAAATTTTGATAAAAAAAAAATGAAATAATAAAAAGTTATTAAAAATCTAAGCAAAATTTTAAAACTAAATAATTATGATTATAATTAAGAAAAAGGTAAATTCATAATTTAAAAGAAAATTATAAAAATACAAAATAATTTATCAAAATATATTTTGTTATTTAATTTATGTTATATTAAAAAAATATAAATTTAAATAAAATTGATTGATTGATTAATTAATTAAATTTACTAGAGTTCAACTGTCAAATTTTCGAGATTTTTGCAATTTGCTAAAGCAGAAAATAAGGATAATGCGCCCTTTCCATCTATTGAATTTTTACTTTTTAAAATATTGAAAAAAATATATTTTATATTTAGATGGAAAAATATTTTTAGCATAAAAAATCTATGAATTGCTAAGCCAAAATTTAAACATTAGAAAAAAGTTTTAAATAGAAAAATGAATATCAAAAATTAAATAAGCCAAATAAAAAAAGTTTTACTGCTTTAAATTAATATTTAAAGCAGTAATAAAGCAATCTAAAATAGATAAATAAATAAAATTTTTTACCTAAGTAATAGAGTCAAATTTGAGAGATTAGTATATTTTATTAAAGCAGAACTTAAATCTGATAAACCATTTAATTCAATTTATTAATTTCTAGGTAAATATTAAAGAAAATATAAGTAGATAGTTATTATGAACTAAAAAATGAATAAATAATGATCAATTCTCAATGAAGGCAAAAACTTAGAATGAAAAAATGCTATAAATTTATTTATTTTTAAATGATGATAAAGAGAATATTTAAGTTAATTAGGAAAAAGAAGAAAATAAATAAAATTAATAAAACTAAGTTAAATTTACTCAAGATTAATATGGAGATCTGTATGAGTATACATCTATGACCTTAAAAACTTTATCAATTACCAAAATAGTTTTAAAGTAGAATTAATTAAAAAATAAATAACTACATCTTCCAGATTGAGGAAATCTGAATTCTATGATATCATTTATTTTTCTTAAAGTTTTAAAAATAAATTTAAACAATTAATTGGATTCATTATTAAGTATTAAGAAAAAAATGATTAACATTATTTTTTTGAAAATAAAAGATCAAAGTATACTTTGAATGAGCAAATAATATTGATTTAGAAAATATTCAATTAATAAGATATAAATAAAACAATAATAGCTTTATTTTTAGGATAAATGTATGTATAATGTAAATTAAAAGATTCTCATACATTTTTAATTTATATCAGGCAGGTAAGTTTTATTACTAGTAATTTTTTAAAAGAATTTTCTAAAAGCTAATTTAAAATCGAAATATAAATATTTTTCATCACATTATTACTATTTTTATTATAAAAGAATCTTTTGCCACACTTAATAATGAAGTTATTAATAAAAGGAAAATATTAAAATAATCATTTATTTCATTCCTTAAAATATTAAAAATTGGATTTTTAAAGAATCATTAAATAATCAAACATTTAAATGTACATTCATTTTCGTCATTATTTATTACAAATTGAGCCTAAAATAGAAGAAAGTCTTAAATGTTTATTTTAAAAAATAAAAGTAAAGTGATAGATAACTTTTGCTATGATTTTAATTTAAAAGAATTACATTAAGTAAACTAATTTTATAGAAACGGACTAAATACAACAAAATAAATTTAGTTTTAACATATAAATATTAATTTATAAAAAATTAACAAAAATAAAAAAACTTAATATGAGCCTTAAATATATATTTTTAGAATTCTAAGTGAATCGATGAAATTTTCAAGTATTTTACCCTAAAAGAAACATATTAAGTAAAATTATTTTCTAGAAAACAAGTTAGATTTAGGTGATAAGCATATTTTTAATAAAAAAATATTATTTTATTTTCAAATAACAAAAATAAAAAATAGTAACTGAATGTCTTTATATTTATTTAAAAAATGAAAGTAAATTCACGATTTTCGCTATGATTTTAGCTTAAATGAATTAGATTAAATAAAATAAAATTTTAAAAATGGACTAAGATTAAGATAATAAATGGAGTTTTAATAAAACAATATTATTTTATTTTCAAATAACAAAAATAAAAAATAGTTACTGAAAGTCTTTATATTTATTTAAAAAATGAAAGTAAATTCACGATTTTCGCTATGACTTTAGCTTAAATGAATTAGATTAAATGACATAATATTTTAAAAATGGACTAAGATTAAAATAATAAATGGAGTTTTAATAAAAAAATATTATTTTATTTAAAATTAACAAAAATAAAAAAAGTTATTGATAGGAATAATTTTTTTTAAATGTAAGTAAATTGATGATCTCCGCATTTGTTTTAGCATAATAGAATAATATTAAGTAAAATAATTGTATAGAAATGGACTTAGATTTAGGTAATAAGTGGAGTTTTAACTTAAAAATACAATTTTATTTTTAAATAACAAAATAAGAAAAAGTAGTTGAAAGTCTGAAATCTTTTTTTTGAAATGAAAGTAAATTGGCGATATTCACTAGTATTTTAACTTAAAAGACATATATTATGAAAAATTATTTTATAGAAATGGACTTAGTTTAAAATAATAAATGGAGTTTTATTTAAAGAATATTATTTTATTTTAAATCATATTTTAGAACGAAATTATTTAAGAAATCGAATGATAATAAAAGAATATTAGTTTTTATTTGTAGTATATGGTTTTTTTAAAAAAAAGTTTGTTTGTTATTTATTTATATAAACAAATTAATTAAATACTTATTAAAAAGTGAAAAAAAAAGCGCATTAAAAGAAAAGTTAATAAATCTTAAAAGAATAAAAAAACTAACTTACTTTTTAAAAATATCTGAATTAAAATGGAGACAAATAATAAATAAATGCTTTCATAGTAATAAATAGCTGTATTTGTTTTATTTATAAGACTAAATTTGCTAAATAATGTTTTTTGGTTAATAAAAAAAGGATATGTAAATTTTTTTGATTAAATTTATTATATTAATATTAATTAATTAAACTTAATAATTAGTTTGAGGAGTACTTATTTATTGTATTTCTTATTATGACTTAGTTAGTTTCTGCTGTGCTCTCTATACGGCGATATAAAATATTCTTTTATTTAAGCAAAATAGAATTATTATTAATCTTTACTTTAGAAATATTTTAACTAGAAGATTTATACTTTTTGATAAAATTTAATAAATTTAAGGATTATTTTAAATTAGATAATGATAATGGTTGGACTTTTAGATAAATATGTATGATTTTATCTTAAATTCCTTTTATTTTAATAATAATCCTTACTTTTAAATTTGAAATAATTGATACTATATAGATGGTTTTTGCAT
>JH720090.1:27756-40678 GCA_000231845.2 Tetrahymena malaccensis 436 | reverse complement strand
TTACTTTTAAATTTGAAATAATTGATACTATATAGATGGTTTTTGCATCAACTAGCTTAGCTTACTTATACTGCTTAAACAAACTTAAGTATGTTTATAATAAAATAACTATCTAAGAATGTATTCTTTTAATAATTTCTCGCATAAATGTGTTAGTTCCTATTATTTAAGCATTCACTTTTTTTTATTATGCATTATACTACACAAAAATTGCAGTTTTAACTTTTTTTTTAAGAGGTTATTTTACTAACATGATAGGTTAAAAATTTAATTAGTAATCTGATTTAGACTAAAAATCAATATAAAAAGGAATTTAATTATGGCTTGAACTATTCTTTAACTTAAATGCTAATTTTGCAGACATTTATATCGAAAAACCTGTAAATATTAGAGTGATATGGGATTATACCTTTTATGCTTTCAATTAAATTTGGTGTTTAGTAATTATAATAGCTATATAAATATTTTAGTATTGTCTTGAATAAGAATAAAAGAGCGATTTCTTTATATTTATTATTCATACTTTCCTAACAGTATACAACTTATATAAAATTTTTTTCAAGAAATAGATAATTTATATTTCTTCATTAAAACAATATAAAGTTACTGTTAAAGATTATTATTATTAAAAACTAAAAAATACTAAAATAATAGTGTTAAATTCTTCTTTGAATGATAAAATTATTTATAAATGCCTTTTTTAAAGATTTGAAGGATGCCAAATAATTGATATTGAAAAATAATACAAAAGAAAATATTTAGGCTTATTACCTTTCTAAAAATTAATAGTCAAAAAAAGTTTTACTATGGAATAAATTTAATATTTAGAATTAGAACTTTAGTAAATCTAGCTATAAAATTAATAAATTTAGTAAAATTTTAGTTAATTGTAGAAAAATCTACATCAAAAAAGAATTGATTAATTTCTTAACGGAGCTTATTTACCATTTTATGAATAACTTATTAATTTGCTAGATAAGAAGATGCTGAAATAAATAATTTAAATAAAATTTTTACACATAGATTGCTTAACTTATTTAAATTTAATCTCTAAAATAAATAATAATCCAGCTAATTAAATGGTGAAGATTACTTCTGTAAATTTTAAAGGTAAAAGTTTAAATTAGTAATTGATTAGTAAAAATGAAGAATACTACAAATTATATTATGAAATTATTATTATTTAGATAGTTGCTTTTAAAAATAATTTTATTTAATAGTTGTCCTTAAATCCTGCTCAAGTTTTTTGTGATTTATATTTTGTTTGAAATAACTTATGTATTTAGAAATACTTGCTTTTATAAATTTTTAATAACTAACTAACTATATCTAAACCAAATATCCATTTTCTATTACCAAATATTAAATAAATGAAGTAAATTCTATTTTAATTATTATTCTAAATATTAAAGTTTAAATATTTTTCTTTTCTTTTACAAATTATTTTATTAAATAAATCTATTTAAATATTGAAATATAATTAATTATGTTAGTTTAAAATAAAAAAAATTTTTTTTAGAGTGAAAACTAAAAAAAGTAAAATTAATTATATTTTAAAAGGTTTTTAAATATGATAAGAAATTATAGCACTTCCAGGTTTTAAATTCTTGTGAAAATGGAAACACAAGAATTTAATTCCTAGAATATCTAAATTATAAATAAATTTAAAAAATAATAATATTTTAAATTTTGTTATCAAATATTTATTTTACAATTTTTTAATAAATTAATAGAATTTAAAATAAAAAATTGTATTTTTATAATAGATTTTAATATAGAAGGAACAGCTATATTTATAGTTGATTATTTTTGATAATAAAAATAACTTATTTATATTTGGTTAAGGTATTTTATTGATATAAAAATTAATTTAAAGCAAATAAACTTATTTTATTTGTTAGTTTTTTATTTATTTTCTTTTTGTTCCTGATTATGTATTTTCAATTTTAATAAGGCCAAATACAAATATTCTTGATTTCACTAATAATGGTTCATTTATCAACTCTTAATTAGACAACAAAAAGGGAATATAATTTTTTTGTTCCTTTTATCAAAAGTATTTGTTACTCAAATTTTCGTTTTTTTTAGCACTGACATTATAGTTTTAATAGATAACTAAATAACTTGCTTTTTTAAAAGAAAATATTTTTTTAGTTAATTTTACCAAATAGTTATTTTCAATTAAGCATTCATAAATATACTTAGCATCATTTTTAATTTTAAATTTAAAGTAATTTTTATTTTAGTAAAATAATATTAGAAAAAGTAACAACTAATATTAAAAATTACTTTTTAGAGGTTTAAATATTTAATTTGCTAAGAATTTAGTAATAAGAGATCATAAATTATTTGAAGGAAAACCTTTTTTATCGTTATTAGATTGGCATCAGAAATATAAAGTATCCATTTAAAATTGGTCATTCTATTTTCCAGATTTGAATCCTATAAAGAATGTCTGACTAGTGTTAAAAAAGAAAGTAAGGATAGAAAACCACTTGCAAAATAATAGCTACCTATATTTATAAAATAATATGGGAAAATATTCAATTGAAAGTATTTAATAATTGTAAAATTAGTTATCCTCGTATACTTTAAAAGATAATTGATAATAAGGATCAAAATGATAAGTAATTTTTCATTATTTAATTTATTTATTTATAAGTCGAATGATACGTATAAGATAAATAATAACTTTAACACTTTTTATATTTTTTGGATATTATTCAATAGTATGTTGCTTTAATAATAATTGGTTTTTATACTATCATATCTTCAAAAATTTATTAAATTAAAAAAATAATTTTTTCAACTTTAGAACTCCTTATGAATACCAAACAATTTTCTAATAATTTTTTAGCTATATACTATAGTTGCATAAAAACTTGTAATTATTTATATTTGATTCTTAAAATTAAAAACATTTATAAATTTTCATTTTAAATACCTGTTTAATTTATTAAAGAAAGATATACTTTTAATTTTTAAATTAATAATATTTTTCAAATATAATAGAAATTTTTTACTTTTATTCTTATTGTTAACTTGCAAAATAAATAGTAGATTGATGGTAATTAGTAAACAGCAAATAAAAGAAATATTTCTTTTCCCTTTGACAAGTCTATATTTGATCAAAAATGCATATTTATTTACTTTTTTAAAAATCTTAAACCAGGCCTTTGAATTATTTTATAATTAATATCTTAACAAAAACGGTCTTGTTAGTAATAACAAAATTAAAAGTAAACTCCCAGAGTTAGTAAATAAGCTACATAAAATCCCTAAAATAAGTAAGAGAAAGTCTAAAGAAAGGAATGTTAACCTAATAATAGGTAAAACTTGTCAAGAATATATCTAAGAAGTATAGCAAACGCGATCATATCAGTAAAGCTGAATTTGAGGCATTCATTTTAAAGATGCAGCAGCAGAATCCATTCACTGAAATTCAAGATTATTTCAATGATTAGATTTAATTATTTACCCTAAACACTGAAACTACAAGAGAAAAAAGCGATATCGCAACAAAGAAACTGTGTTACATTTAGGAATAGCTTAAGGATAGCATTAGTGTCATGAAAAAAGAATATGAATTGCTAATATATTAGCCATTTTTTGCAAAAATAAATCAAAAAAATTCATAGATCTTAAATTAAGATCACTCCCGCTAAGTCATAAAAGCTAAAACTAGTGAAGAAAAAAGAGAAATCACAACTATACAACTAAATTGCTAGAATGAAGAAATTAAGCATAATTTTGATAGCCTATTAAAAGAATATCGCGATGTCAATAGATATTTAGCCAAAGTAGGGTATTAGCTCTATATAGCTATAAAATATAAGGTGAAGAAAATAGGTATACTTAATTTAAAAATATTAACAAAAAAAATGTAGTTATTGTATGACATGTGGATTAGCCTTTTTTTTTTAGATTTTTTATAATAGATTTATTATAATATACAAAAATAAACTTTTAAATTGTTAAGATTCATTCAATTTAATAAGGTAAATTATTTTTTTAATTAACTTCATTCATTTTAGAAGTGATTTATATAATTAATTTTCAGATTTTATTAGGTTTTTAATTATAATCAATTAATTTTTCTATTTTTCTAAAATATTCATAATATTTATAAATTTAAAAAATAATAATAGAATTTCAAAGAGTTTGCCTTGTTTATTTTATCAAAATTAACTTATAATAATTAATTCAAAAAATGTTTAATATAATGAGATTCTCTCTATCAATAAAAAGGTAATTAATTTCATTCATTTTTAGTGAATACAAATATTTGATAAGATTATCATTTGTAGTTAATTTATTTCACTATTCAATAATTTTTTAAATAATAATTAGAGTTTTTAAGTAAGGTTTTATCTTTATTTATTATCAATTATGTATATTTATTCAGATCTGATATTTTATAAATTTAATTAATTTCATTCATTTTGGATAAATAAATAAATAATCATTTGAAATATTTTATCTTGAAACATATTTAAATTAATGATATTTTTAAAAAATAAAAAACAACTCATAAAGAGTTTATAAATAAAATTGAAAATTATTATAAAAAATTTATAATAAAAATTAAAATTTGATAAGAATGCATTAAGATAAATTATTAATTAATTACTATTTTAAATTATTTCATTTATTTTTTCTATTGATTAATTAAGAGCTTATTTATGATTTATCAATATTAATTAGTTATTAAAATTCTTAAATTATAGTTTTTAAATAGAAATGAATATTAATAAGATATTTGTTCAGCATTCTTATTCAATATAATAAGGTAATTATTAATTTAATTCAATTTATTACTCAACAATAAATATTTTTATATTTTTAGACATTTATTAGTATGAAAGTTTTTTATTATAAAAATTAATAAATAGGTTTTATTAGATTTATAAGAGTTGTTAATAGCCTATCCCTTCAATAAATACAGGTATTATTCATTTTAATTAATCTTCTATATATTTTTCTATTGTTTAATTAATAAATTTAGTTAAATTTTATAATCTACTAAACTTAATTTTTGTATTAAATTTATAAATATTTTTAATTAAAATAGATAAATAATTAAGGCTTTAACTTATTATATTCTATAGAATATTGAAGGAGACATGGTGAATTTTATGAGGTAATTATTAATTTTTTTAATTTTATTTTTTGACAGAATATAATAAAATTAAAAAAATTTATTATTATTAAAATATAAATTAGTATTAATTAGGTATTTTTTATTCTATATTATAAGTTAATTATTAATTTAATTAAAATCTTTGATTATTAATAAATTATTTTATTTTCTCTGAAGTTTACTTATTTATTTAAAATAAACCAAATAATTCTTATTATAATATATTCATAATATAAATAAATAGATTTTAAAGATTGAGAATATTTATAAAAAGCATAATTTAATCAATAAAGTAGCTCCTTCTTTCAATAATTATTGGTAATTATTACTTTAATTTAAATTTCATTTATTTCTTTTACTAATTTATAATATTGATAATATTTTTAGTTATAATATATTTATTTTAACTATTTATTCATTTTTTTAATAGGTAGGATAAATAAGTCTTTGCTTTATTTAATTTTATAGCATATTGAAGGGAAATATTGAATTTTTTTAGGTAATTATAAATTTTCTTCATTTTTCTATCATACATTTAATTTTTTAGTTAGATTTTTTTTCTTGATTTTAAAATATTTTTAATAAAAATCTTAGATTATTTATTATAAGTTTATTTTGATACTATAAAATTTAAATATACTAAGGCTCTTTTGGTAATAAATATAAGTAATTTATTAATAACTTTAATTTTCTATAAATGTTAGATTTAAAATTTTTTACAAAATATAATAGAAGCCTCATTTTATAAAGAAATATTAATAAAATTTTATAACTATCTGATGAAATTCTTTCTATTAAAAAAGGTAATTAATAATTTAATTAGCTGCATTTATTGTATATTTTTAAATATATTTTATTTTATTTTCTAAATTTATTTTTATTTTTGAATATATTTACAAAATTTAAATATTTTAATAAATAGATACTAAATTATAAAAGGCTTCTACAATATTTTACTTAATAAAAATATATTGAACTAAAATTAAAATTATAATATTGAGACTATTATTTCTAATAACAGGTAATTTTTTATTTTATTATATTGTTTACATTTTTTTCAACACTATTTTCAAACAAAAAGAAAACTTTATTTTAACCTTATTAGTTTTTTACAAGCTTATAAAATTTTGGATTATAAGATAAAATCAAAGTAATAATAGCAAGAAAGTCACAACAAATGTTGTATATTTAAAATCATCCCCAATAATTTCTACTTTTATTTACTATAAATTTTACAAATAATTTAAAAATATATGAAAAACTTAGAAATATTTTTTATTTTTGATTGTATGAAAATTTTCGCTAGTTAATAAGCATTTGTGACATCTAATAAACTTGTTAGATATGTAAATAGAAATCTTATTTTTAAATAAAATTTACCTCTTGTTTTTCATTCATTTTATTTAAGTAAATTAATTTTAAATTATAGATAATATGAAGGGCATACATGAAGAGACAATCAGTAATAAGAATGATCCTAACTAACATGTAAAAAAGTTATAGTGATCAAAACACTATATGCTTTACAGAATCTCCTAATACAAAAAATCAATAGAATTTGTAATACATAAAAACAATATTTATAAGTATAGCTTAAAAACAAAATAAAATAATTATTATATAAAAAAAGACTATGTAGGATTAGCTTCTGATATTAGTATATTACAAAGCTACAAAAACTCAAATGTATATTTGAATTTATTTAACTAATGTTATTGTCTAATATACTTTAAATTAACAGACAAGTATTCAAGCTCATTTTAGTTATGAAGTTGAAAAAGGATTCTCCATAATTTACGTAAAAGTAAAAATACTTATTTAATATTAACCATGATTATTTATTATTTAGGATCATCTCTAGGTGTTGATGTTAGCCATATTAGAACTAGATATCTAAAACATACTATAAAGATAATTCATTCAACATGAAGGCTTAACAAAAATTTATTAAGGAAAGGAGATATTATCCTAACTTTATGCTTAATTAACTCCATAATCTAATATTTTTAAGAAAATGTAAGCTTGCTTAGTTTCAAAATATTAAAAAAAAATATTAGCCGATGAGTTAATTAATCTTCTAAATAGTATGAAACCAAACAAGCTTAATATCATGATTTATTCAACCATATTACTAGTAATTAATTATTATTCTGTTACAAATTAACTTAAAAATATGAATTTTACAATTTATTATTGTTTTAATTGCAAATCTTAGCTTTTATGTTTTAATTATATAAAATTTATATTTTAAATAGGATTTGATAAAAGAATAAGCAAAAATAGTCTGCTAATTTAACTGCAAAAAACAAGCTAGCAAATCTGCCCATTTTGAAGAAAATCAATTTTTTGGATACTTTGAGCAACTTTTAGATAGCAAAGATTAAAATAGAAGCTTTGAAATAATTGGATCTAGAATATATAGAATATAGCCAGCAACTAGAGATTTAAAAATATTATAAGATATGATAGTTAAAATGTATATAGATGAAGACATATCTTATATAGAAAATATTCACTTTGATCCTAATTTAATGAACAATAAAACATATCCAATTAACAAGAATTGTTAAATTTAAAAAAATATAAAGACATTTTTAGTGTATGAAATCAAAAAAAGAAATGATTTTACAGAATTTGTTAATCAAAACCATAAATAAAATTTACCATATCCCGAAAGGTAATAAAGTAAAGGTATTCAATAATTAAAGTAAGAGTAAGAGAAATTTATATTTACCTAGTAAATGATTCATTAAGATTATAGACTTGAAAAATATTTAGTGTAAGAAAGTAAATCTAATAATTCATTTAGGTTCTAAGAGATAAAATAAAGTAATCAAATAAATATTAATTTAAACTTTAAATATTTTAATATATTTTTTGAAAAAAATATTTCTAACTACTCATTTATCTCTAAGCTTTTTATTTTTAAAAATTTAAATTTATCTATTTTTAAATTAGAAATAAAAATTATAATACTTTTAAATTATAGCTGCTTTCTGCAAAGAACTGTAAATTAAAACTAAAACTGAATTCAATTAGAACATAGATTACTATATTCACAGATAATACCCAGTATATAATGAAGTAAATAACTTTTAATTAAATGAATTACGAAAAAACTGTGATTAATTGATGTAAGATTCTTATAATTAAGGCAAATAAATCTAAATTTATCATGGATTATCTATCTTCCCATAAAAAAGTAAAAAAAGCGAATCAACTTTAATAAATAGAAAGAGTCCTATTTATTTAAACGATTACTAAAATGCTTACGTTTTTAAATCAGGTTTTATTTCTTAAAAAGTCAAAAAGGTAAACTAAATTTCATTGAAGTTTTAATTTATAAAAAATATTTTAGTTTATGAAAGTAGTATCATTTACAACTTTCATTTAAATTAAATTTTATCTTTAATAATAATTTTAATCTATATCTTCAATAAATTTCCACTTGTTGTGCAAATGGTTAAACACTTTAATTTAATAATATTTATATTACTAAATTTTATAAATATTTATTTTTTTCAATTTTATTATTTTAAGATTCATTCATCCATAAATAATGACAGAAAGAAATTAACCTAGGATCAAAAGTAATTTTTTTTTTTTTACTTAAGCCATAATTAAAAATTTAATTTTATTGATTTATTTGTTAGCTATAATTTTTTTTTCAAATTTACACCCCTAATATTTAGATATTACTAAACTTTCTTAATAACACCTTAATAGCTTAAAATATAACATTATTTTTGAAAAATTATTTATTTTTTTTAAATTTAAAGTAAAAGCACAAACTGTAATTTTTGTGAAGTATTAGATAAAGAGTTAATCAATAGTAAATCAGATTTATAAAATTTGATAAATCAAAACAAATCTGAAGCCATATGGAATTTATTCAAAAAAAACAATAGATTATAAAATATATCTCAATGTTTAGAAAATAAATTAAAAAATAGATTAAAAAGTTAATAAAAAGTAAATGTTCAAAAATATTTATAAATTATGAACCCTAATTTCAAATGCATATAATTTAAATTACTTGGAGGTAGCAAAAAATAAAATAATTAAGCTTGCTAACTTGATGATCACACAATAAAAAAAAAACATAAATATGAAGATAGAAATTCTTATAGAATGATGATTGAAGAATAATAAAATTCAAACTTTTGCTAATAGATTAAAGAATCAATTTAAAATATTATAGAGCTGTTGAATTCATAGCCCGTAATCTGTTAAACTTAAAGTGATAAACTAAAAGAAGATAATATTTAAAATTTTCAAGTAAAACATAATATAAATAATGGTCAAGAATATATGATTGAACAATTAGTAGCTTGTAAAGTGATCGAAATAGGGGATAATGAATCTATTTAAAATTAAATTTCACTTAAAGATTTAATAACCAAAGCAGATAAAAGCAAATAAAAATTAAAGGAAGAAGAGTTAGACTTTCTAAATTCGATATTTAAGTTAGGTGATTATATAATTAGTGGTGGAGAAGCAGATATATTTGTTAACATAAAATAATAAGTTGCTTTTAGGGTAATCAAAATAGAGGATGTTGAGACTTTAACAAGTAATTTATCTGAATTATAAAATATTAAATAATTTGAAGAAGGACAGCATGTTTTAGATTTTTAAACTTCACATATTATAGAAAATAAATTAAATAAATAAAAATATATTATTCATGTCATGCAATTATGCTAATGTAGTTTGCTAAGAGAATATTACAAAAAAACAGAATATAGTCTAAGTTAAATTTTAGACATTATTTTTACTTGTTTTCATTTCTTAATTTAGCTTAGATAAAAATATATTTATCATTCAGATATTAAACCATAAAATATTTTAAAAATTAATGACTAATATAAATTATCAGATTTTGGCGCTTCAATGAAAATAAATATCAATAATCCTTATGCTGAAGCAACTATGTGGACAAAATAATATCTACCAAAAAAAAATAAAAACTTACCTTTTTATCACGACATTTATTCAGTTGCTTAAACTCTCTAAGAGTTATTAAAAAAATTTCCTACAGATAAGCATTATGAGAATATTAAGAATGAATTAGAAAATTAGATTACAGAACTTCTTAAAGATGATGATAAATCTATTGAAATAGATTGCTTTTATTTACCTTAAAAGTTCTTAGACTGTTTAATTTGTTTTATTGACCCAAAAAACTCAGAAGCAAAATAATTCTTAGAGATATATTTGGCTAGAATAGAAGAATACCTAATTATAAACAAAGAAAATAAGATGTTCTAATACGAATCTTAATTTTAATATGCTGAAATAGCTTTGAAAATATTAAAAATTGAAAATTCAAATGAAAATATTTAGAAAAATAAAATAAAATTAAAAGCATTGCAAACTAAAAGCTATATCTTAATTAAAAAAGGAAAATATTAAGAAGCTTTTGAGTGCATAAAAGAAATTTTGAATAGAAAACTTTATGAGTAAAATCCTTAAGAAATTTTAATTAGTTCAATTACAACACTAACTAAAATTTTAATTAAAAAAAAACAAATATGTTTTTCTTCTGAAATTTATTAAAACCTGGTAAAATTCATAAGCAATAATAATAATTAATAAATTTTAGAATTATAAATAAAAATTTTTGAGATTTAGTTAAATAATTCGAAAAGATTTTAACATATTTAATAAAATTTTTATGATTTATTAGAAAAAGTTGATTAAAATAAAAAATTAGAAATAATTTATAAGTTAATAATAAAATATGTTAAATATTTTCAACTTTAAAATACTTATGATAATTCACTAGACGAGATTATCAAATTTATAAAAGAAGATTAAGCTAATAATACTTGCTATTACAAATAAAAGTTCATTAAAAAATTTTGTTTATACCTTGGTTAGCTTTTTTTCAATAAATTAATACTAGACATTAAATTTTATCGGAACTATAAATATTAAATATAAAACCTAATATAAATAATTTACAATTATTTATGGAGCAAATAAGATTAATAATTTGAAGTTTGCTTTGATAAAGATATCTATGATGTTTGGTTAATACTAGTTAATATAATGGAAATTGGTTTTTTTGATTAAGAATAAATAAAAAAAATCAACAAATTAATTTAAAAATACAAAGATATTTTCTCTATTTAAATTACATAAAGCCCTCTACTATATTATCCTGAATAACACAGTTACCATCACTTAAAACTTATATTTAGATAAAAGTATGAATAAATTACAAAATTAATCAGTAATAAATAAAATTATTAAATAAAATCTAATGAAATTTTGAATTTGACACCATATTAAAGCTAAGAAGTAAACTAATAAATATAAAAGATATTAAAAGTCTTGAATAGAACTAAAACTAAGTAATCCTAAAAGTTTTAATAAAACCAGATTGAATATTTTGATTGTAATCAATTTAGTTTAAATTTTATTGGGACTTAATCATATTTTGAATAAAATTTTGATTCTCTTAGTTCTCAAATAAATGGCTAAGGAATATTAAATTATTATTTGAAAGAGTAAAAAATTTTTATTAATAGCTTTTCTTAATAAAATAAGTTATACTTTAATAAATATAAGGTCAGAAAAAGAAATTTGTTTAACTTTAAATTTTTATGATTAAATTGATACTATTAGCTACTCTATTTAAGAAGAATAATATAATAAAATCTCTTTTGAGATTATATTTAAGTAAAGATAATTTTTGTTTTTAAAATTAAATTTTTTGCTATAATTTTGAAATGATTTATTTGAATTTTTATTTATTCATTAATGCAATCTATTTTTATAATTTATTTATTTTTATTCAATAAAGTCCTAATAATAAGTATAATACTATAGACAGAATTTTAAAAATTTTTAATCATACAGACTTAACAAGGTTTAAACTTTTAAGATCATTAAGAACAGAGTAATATTTTTATTTCTTAAATTTAACTTATTCCTTTATTAACCTTTTACTTTTATGTCTTTTTTAAGTACCTTAAAATTCATAGGTCTTAAATAGAAAATTTTATTATTTTAAAGGAATTTTTAGTAAAAGAATAATAATAAAATCTCAAAAATAAATTTTGCTTATCTTGTAAGATAGTTTAAGATATCTAAAAATAAAAATAAAGTTATATTAATTTAATTAATAATTATTTAAAATTAATTAATAAATATAAAAATTCATAAAATAATTATTTATCAGAAAAAATATTAAATTTAACACATATATTTTGATAATTTATTATTTTTTTTATATTTTTTAATTTTTTTTTTTACTAATTTTTCATTTATTTTTTTCAATCAATAAAAAATATCATCCCTTTATATAATAATTTCTATATTTCAAAAATATTTTTGTTAGATGTAGTTAATGTGTAGAAAAAGTAACTTATAATATTGTAAGTGCTCTGGAAAAGTGTCAAAATATTACACAACTAAGTATTGATTTAAGGTAATTTAATAAAAATTCAAATTTGTAGTTTTATTTTACCAAAAATAGTCAAAATGAAAACTCTAAACTTTTATTTATTATTTACTTTGTAGAATCAATAAATAAATTATACTTAATAATATCAATTTTTCAAATGTAATTTTGTTAGCTGGAATTAAATTGGTGAATATGGAGCTTAGAGTATTGGAAGCGCTCTGAAAAAGTGTCAAAAGATTACTTAGTTAAATCTTGATTTATCGTAATTTAATAAAAATTTAAATTAAGAGTTTATTTTACCAAAAATGGATACATAAAAATTTTAAACTTTTATTTATTGTTTACTTTGTAGAATCAATAAATAAATT
>JH720090.1:8899-26810 GCA_000231845.2 Tetrahymena malaccensis 436 | reverse complement strand
AAGTGTCAAAAGATTACTCAATTAAATCTTGATTTAAGGTAATTTAATTAAAATTTAAATTAAGAGTTTTATTTTACCAAAAATGGGTAAATAAAGATTCTAAACTTTTATTTATTATTTACTTTGTCTAATCAATAAATAAATATGTTTTCTTTGTTAACATAAAAATTTCAATATTTCAAATGTAATTTTGTTAGATTAAATGAAATTAGAGAACATGGAGCTTAGAGTATTGGAAGTGCTCTGGAAAAATGTCAAAATATTACTCAATTAAATCTTTATTTAACGTAATTTAATAAAAATTCAAATTTTTTATTATCTACTTTGTCGAATCAATAAATAAATATGCTTTCTTTGTTAACATAAAATTTTCAATATTTCAAATGTAATTTTGTTAGATTAAATTATATTGGAGAAAATGGAGCTTAGAGTATTAGAAGTTCTCTGGAAAAGTGTCAAAATATTACTCAATTAAATCTTGATTTAACGTAATTTAATAAAAATTTAAATTTATAGTTTTATTTACTTTGTAGAATCAATAAATAAATATTTACTTTGTTTACTTAATAATTTCAATATTTCAAATGTAATTTTGTTAGTGATAATTAATTTGGAGAAAAAGGAGCTTAGTGTATTAGAATAGCTCTCAAAAAGTGTCAAAATATTACTCAATTAAATTTTTATTTATTTTATTTAAAATAGTTTAACTAAAATTTATAGCTTTATTTTACCAAAAATAAATATAAATACATTTTCTTTGTTAATTAAATTTCAATATTTCAAATTTAATTTTCTTACAAAATTAAATAGGAGAAAAAGGAGTTTAATGTACTTTTAGAGAATAACAGGAAAAATGACATCTAATGACCAATTTTAAATATATATGGTTTATATATTCAGCTTTTCAATAGGAGCTGAATTAATGATAAATTTTATATAATTTTAAGAGAGAGAATGTTCATATTTTACTACTTACAATCATTTATTATATAATTAAAATTATACAAAATGCATAAATTTATAAAATGATATCAATATTTACTAAAATATATAAAATTAATATTAAAATAATTTTTTTAGCATATTTAAAATTTTGATTTTTTATAAAGTTAAATTCTATATTAATTAAAATAGAGTATTTAAATTTGATGAACGATAATAAATATAAAGTTAAATTAAGTTTAAGACATAAATTATAAATAAAATACGTAGTTATAATTTAAGATATTAAAATAATATTATAAATGCTGCTAGTTTAGAATTAGAAATAGAGTATAATTACAATTTTTAATTTTTTAAATTAAATTTATTGAATATCTTTTATTTAATTAATAATAAAGTTGGAATGCACTTTAATTAATGCTATCAAAATATATAATTATTTATTTAGGATCAAAAAATAATTAATTAAAGTTAAAATTAAGGTATTTTAATTTATTTAATAATGAATTGGTTATATTTATTAATACTATGTTTGTAATATTCATTACATAAAATTTACTTTTTAATAAATTTTTTTGATAATATTGATATATTAAAATAAAAAGTACATTCTCTAATTACAAACTGATGAGTCAAAAGTATTTCTATAATTTATTTTAACTAAATTTGCTATTTTTTAAAGTTTTTAAATAATCTAATTAATATTTTTAAATTATTTAGCAAATTAAAATAAAATAAATATAATGGTACAAAAGAATTTGAATTCCAGCTTTATATGGTGTAATATTTTTTTATTTACAAAATATTTTATAAGAAAATAATTATTTTTTTTATTTATTATTTTAATAATTCTTTTAGATTATTCAAAAATATAAATAATCTAAATTTATTCATTAAATTATATTATATTTCATATTTGATTTTGCTAGATTTAAAGAAGAATATAAAGAGCCATCTTAAATTAATGCATGTTCAAATGAAGAATATCAAAATATTACTTATTAAAATTTTGCTTTTGAGTAATTTTATTAAATTATAATTTTGTTGTCTTTAATTAAAAAAATTATAAAATATTATTGTTTTTTTGAAAATATTTATCATATTTTATTTGTTTTGCTTATTAATTAAAATTCGTAAATTTTTTTTATTTAATTAATAATATCAAATTTGTTTTAAAAAATAAAGTTAAATTGGAGAAAGAGAATCTTAGAGTATTGAAAGAGCTCTGGAAAAGTGCCAAAATATTAATCAATCAAATCTTGATTTATAGTAATTTTGTTAAAATTAAAATTTTAGTTTTATTTAATAAAAAAAAATAAATAATTATTTACTTGTCTAATCAATAAATAAATATGTTTTCTTTGTCTGCTAAATAATTTCAATATTTCAAATTTAATTTTGTTAGTATTAATTAATTTGGAGAAAAATGGGCTTAGATTATTGGAAGCTTTCTGGAAAAGTATCAAAATATTACTCAATTAAATCTTGATTTAACGTAACTTAATAAAAATTCAAATTTATAGTTTTATTTTACCAAAAATAAATAAATAAATAATTCTAAAGTTGTGATTATTATTTACTTTGCCATTAATAAATAAATATTTTTTCTTTGTTTACTTAATATTACAAGATTTCAAATATAATTTTGTTAGATCAAATTAAATTGGAGAAGAAGGAGCTTAGAGTATTGGAAGCGTTTTGGAAAAGAGCCAAAATATTACCCAATTAAATCTTGATTTAACGTAACTTAATTAAAATTCAAATTTATAGTTTTATTTTGGTAAAAAAAATAAACAAACAATCATCTAAAATTTAAGTACTTATTTAAATGATTAATATAAATGCATTGTTTTTAATTAATTTAATGCTTAGCTTAGCTAAGCGAAGTAGAATTAAGAAACATAAAGAATTTAATTAATTCTATGATAATAATAATATATAATAGAAAACGATACAACAGGCCCCCAGGGCGTATATTAAATTTTTTGAATTTGGTCTGGGGCCGAATTGAAAAATTTTTTAAATGGTCGTTATTTTTTAATGATCATTATCCAAGATTTACAGTATATAAATTTACATATAATCCTATCAATGCATGATTTTCTTAAATTAGGAAGAGGAACACCTTTAAATAAATCATTTTTTATAGAGATTTAACCTTATTTAATTATTGCCTTAAATAAAATTGTAAACAGAAGTATGCTTTGATCTTAAGCGATTGTGCAGAGTTGTAGTTGTACTATGATAAGCCAAATGAGTTTTGCATTTATTGATTATATGCATTTCTTTTTTGTTCTTTTTATTTGTGATTTCTTATTCTCATATAAATCCCAAACTTAACTTTTGATTATTTTTACTGGGTCTTAGCTAGAATAGTTTTAATTTTTATTTTCTGTCATTTTTGCTATGTTCTGATCAAGTGGTTTACTTTCTAATCCTATTATTATCATTTTAATTATCCATTTTAGAAAACTTTAAAAACCTTTTGAATTATTTATTACCTTTTTATTACACAATAATAAACTATTTGAAAACATTCAATAATTTGAATAATAAAATTTGTCAATTATTCGATCTCATCACTCTTAATTATGAAATAAGATACTTTGTAATATTTTAATTTAATAATAAATAGAATATAAGTTTTTAATAAGCTTATAAAAATATATATATTGGATAAAAATACTTTTAAGACCCTCTTTAATTTAATTAATAATTGATTTATTTTTTTGATAAACTCAGTTTCAAAAAAATTATAAAATAAATTTTTAGTTTGTTTTTCTCAATCAATATATGTATCTGCATTTCACTTGTTTTTAATTAATTGTGATTTAATTATTTTATTAGAAACAATTATATTGGTCATATTGGAGCTAAAACTATTTTAATACAAAGTTGTTAAAGTATTGCTAAATTGGAACTTAAAATAGAGTAATTAATTTAAATTATTTTAATATTTTCTTTTTATATCCTATATGTCTCTCTCTAATTTAATTATTAATTATTTAAATATTTGATAGCCAAAAAGATATTGAACGAAAAGGAGCTAAATGCGTAGCTAATACATTACATTATTTTAATAATAAAACTAAATTGGATTTATAGTAATGAATTTAAATTAATCTTTTTCTTAATCTGCATTTCTATCACTTTATTTTTTATTTTTTCGAATTATTTATAATATAAATATATATTAGATTCATTCATAAACATAATGGCTTAAATACTAATGATTTAAATAACACTAGATTCCAAATTTATTTAGAGTAATTTATTTAAATTATTTTGATGTGTCATCTTATTAAATATGTCTTTCTGTATCTATCTTATTATTTTTCTAAATATATTATTAGAAGGATTAATATTAGTATTGAAAAAGTATAGGACAATTCAAATACCAAAAAAATTTGCTAAAATATTATGTAATTAGATGATCATTTAAAGTTTTTTATTTAATCGATTATATATTTTCTTTCTAAATCCGTCTTTTTGTCTCTCTCTCTCTCTCTCTCTCTTTTATTTATTTATATTTATTAATTATTATTTAAATATTTTATTAGTACAAATAATTTTGATCAAGAACTTAAGATAATTGTTGATGTTTTATTGAATTTTGATAAATTTAATTTGAATTTTGATTCATAGTAATTAATTAATTTAAATCATTTTTATTTTTTTTCTTTCTCTAACTTCTCTCTCTCTCTATTTTTTTATTTATTTCTTATTTAAATTTTTATGTTAGATATAATGAAATTTGTGATAATCGAACTAATGACTAAAAAATTTGTAAGAATATTCCTACTAAATTGAATATTGATTTAAGGTATTTTTAAAAACTAATTTAATTTTTTGTTTTAGATTTAAATTATTAACTTATAAATACATTACCTAAGCATAATATAGAGCTTAAAAAATTCATTTATAATTTTACTAAGTAATTATCAATATTTAAAAATTTATAAAATTTTAGACATCCTAATTAAAATTCTTTTTAGTTTTTCATAAAATTATTAAAAGATTTGCAAATGAATATTTATTCTTATTTTATATAGTTAATTTAACAAATAAAATTAGTTATTTCATTAAATAAATAATAACTTT
Organism: Tetrahymena malaccensis 436; assembly: GCA_000231845.2. Lineage (NCBI taxonomy): Eukaryota > Ciliophora > Oligohymenophorea > Hymenostomatida > Tetrahymenidae > Tetrahymena > Tetrahymena malaccensis. The sequence continues at coordinate 21,767 of JH720090.1, read as the reverse complement.
TTAAATTCTTTTAATATTTTCTTTCTCAATCTAGAACTATGTCTATCTCTTACTTATTTACTTAATTTTTATTTATTTATTATTTAAATATTTTATTAGTGACAATAATATTAGTCAGGATAGAGCTAAGAGTATTGATAATATCTTAGAGAATTGTTAAAATATTACGAATTTGAGTCTTTGTTTAAAGTAGTTTATTTAAAAATTCTCTTTCTCAATCTGTATTCTGACTCTCTCTTACTTATTTACTTATTTCTTTTTATTTGTTTATTATTTAAATATTTTATTAGTAAAAATAATATTTGTGAGGATGGAGCCAAGAGCATTGCTGATGCTTTAGATAAATGTTAAAATATTACAAATTTGAGTATTTTTTTATAGTAATTTATTTAAATCAAACTAATATTTTCATTCTTAGTCTATATTTTCGTCTCACTCTTACTTACTTATTTCTTTTTATTTTTGTTAATATTTAAAAATTTTATTAGTAAAAATAATATTGGTGACAATGGAGTCAAGAGTATTGCTAACACCTTAGAGAAATATTAAAATATTACGAATTTGAGTCTTAATTTAAAGTAATTTATTTAATATTTTCTTTGTCAATCTCTCTTTTTCTTATTTACTTTTATTTATTTATTTATTATTTAAATATTTAATTAGTAACAATAATATTGGAAAAGATGGAGCAAAGAGCATTGCTAATGCCTTAGAGAAATATTAAATTATAAAAAATTTGAGTCTTAATTTATAGTAATTTATTTAAATCTATTTAATATTTTTTTAGCAACCTGCTTTTCTGTTTCTCTCTTACTTATTTACATATTTCTTTTTATTTATTTATTTATTATTTAAATATTTTATTAGATCAAATAATATTGGTTAGGATGGAGCCAAGAGTATTGCTAAAGCCTTAGAGAAATGTTAAAGTATTACGAATTTGAATCTTTTTTTATAGTAATTTATTTAAATCTTTTTGCTATTTTCTTTCACAAATAGTATTTCTCTATCTCTCTTAATTATTTACTTATTTCTTTTTATTTATTTATTATTTAAATATTTTATTAGTAATATTGGTGATGATAGAGATAGAAGCATTGTTAATGCCTTAGAGAAATGTAAAAATATAACAAATTTGAGTCTTGATTTATAGTAATTTAATTAAATATATTTAATGTTTTATATAAAAATCACTATAACTGTTTCTCTCTTACTTACTTACTTATTTCTTTTTGTTAATTTACTATATAAATATTTTATTAGAAGGAATAATATAGATGATGATGGAGCCAATTGCATTGCTAATGCCTTAAAAAAATGTTAAGATATTATGAATTTGAGCCTTTGTTTTCAGTAATATATTTAAATATATTTAACATTTTCTTTAACAATCAGTATATCTGTTTCTCTTAGTTTATTTATTAATATTTTATTAGATATAATAAAATTGGTGCAAATGGAGCCAATAGTATTGCTAATGCCTTAGAGTAATATTAAAATATTACGAATTTGAGTCTTGGTTTATAGTAATTTATTTAAATCGCTTTAATATTTTCTTTCTCAATCTCTATTTCTATCTTACTCTTACTTACTTATTTGTTTTTATTTATTTATCCAAAATTTTATTAGTAACAATAATATTGGTGAGAAAGGAGCTAAAAGCATAGCTAATACCTTAAAAAAATATTAGAAAATTACAAATTTGTATCTTGGTTTACAGTAATTTATTTAAAAAATTTAATATTTTCTTTCTCAATCTCTCTCTTGCTTATTTACTTATTTCTTTTTATTTATTTATTTTTTAAATATTTTATTAGATAGAATAATATTGGTGCAAATGGAGCCAAATGTATCGCTAATGCCTTAGAGTAATGTTAAAATATTAAGAATTTGAATCTTGGTTTATAGTAATTTATTTAAATCACTTTAATATTTTCTTTCTCAATCTCTATATCTCTTACTTATTTACTTATTTCTTTTTATTTATTTATTATTTAAATATTTTATTAGTGATAATAATATTGGTCAGGATGGAGCCAAAAGTATTGCTAAAGCCTTAGAGAGATGTTAAAATATTACAAATTTGTGTCTTGTTTTATAGTAATTTATTTAAATAAATTAAATATTTCATTCTCAAATATGTATATATGTCTCTCTCTTACTTATTTATTTATTATTTAAATATTTAATTAGTAAAAATAATATTGGTGACTAAGGAATCAAGAGTATTGCTAACGCCTTAAAGAAATGTTAAAATATTACAAATTTGAGTCTTGATTTATAGTAATTTATTTAAATATTTTTAATATTTTCTCTAAATCTAAATAGCTGTTTCTCACTTACTTATTTACTTATTTCTTTTTGTTTATTTACTATTTTAATATTTTATTAGATTAAATAATATAAATAATGATGGAGCCAAGAGCATTGCTAATGCCTTAGATTAATGTTAAAATATTATGAAATTGAGTCTTTTTTTATAGTAATTTATTCAAATTTATATTTTTTTTCTCAGTCTTTATTTCTCTCTCTCTCTCACTTATTTAATTATTTATTTTTATTTTTATATTTTATTAGATTTAATAATATTCTTGATGATGGAGCCATTAGCATTGTTAATGCCTTAGATTAATGTTAAAATATTACGAATTAGAGTCTTTTTTTAAGGTAATTTATTTATATCAAATTAATATTTTATTTCACAATCTTTTTTCTGCCTCTCTCTTCTTATTACTTATTTCTTTTTATTTATAATTAAAATGATTTAAGCTTTTTAAAAATTGATTTAAAAATTTTGCCTTTTTTGCTCTAAAATTTATTTTTGATAAAATATTTAAAAAATGAATTAAATTTATTTTATTAGAATAATATGCCTATCATATTTTTAATGAAATAATATTAAAATTTTAATCAAGTCGGAATTAATGATATTTTAAAACTAGTTTTTCTCAAGAAATATTTTAATATAAATATCAGCTTAATTAAAGAATTATCATTCTTTAAAATTAATTTTATTTAAATAATTTAATTACTATTTATTATTTCTATTTATTTTTATTATTTAATTATTTATTTAACTTATTATCTTTTAATTTAATTCAAACTATTTTCATTTTTTAAAAGCCAAAATAGGATAAGTTTTGATTAAAATATGTTAAAGAGTTTAAGAACTAAATTTAATCGCATAGAAAAATCTTATAGTAACATTTTTAAAAATTTACGCTTTTTAATAAATTTAATATTTAAAAAAAGTTGATATTTGATGATTATATCAACAAACAGCAAGTAAGAAAATTAATTAAATAAAATTTTGAAAAAATAATAATTCATTACATAAAACAAATATTTAATGTTATATTTGAAGAGTATAAGTAAATTTTATAAATGAATCAAGCTATTATAAAATAAGTATTTTTATATTTATTGTATGAATTTTGAAAATAAATAAATTATAAATAATAAAATTTAATATTTTTAAATAAAAAATATAAAACTGTTCAGAAAAAACGTATATTTCCCTTCCACATATCCAAATTAAAGGCATATAAATTAATAAACTGTGAATTAATTGATTTGAGTAATAATTTTGACAATTCATCAAACATTATGTAAACGAACATAGCCAAAATTAATATGATTAGCTTTAATTTATGATTAAAGATTATTTTCTTATTATTTCCTGATTTTGATTTAAAATTTGATTAATTATAAAAATATTGATATTAGAAATATTGATTAGCCATATAAATATATAAAAAAATCTTAATTAATTATTCTATATAAAGTTATTTTTAATAATTGTATTTGAAATGTATTAATTTATTAATAATATTTTATTTTTTTCAAATTTATTTTCTAAAGTGATATGAATAAGAAACTTAAATTATTAATCTTTTAAAATTAATTAATTAAATAAATAAAAATAATTAATATATATTAAATTAGTATAAAAATTATCGAAATTTAAATTTATTTTATAAATAAAAAAAAGAAGAAAATCAAGGTTTTACAAACAATTAAATTATTTATTAAAAAATGTTAAAGTAAAACCTTGCTGATTTATATAAATTTATTATTTATTTATTTATAAGTATATAATTAAAATGATTATCAAAATCAAATTTATTTTGCTTAATTTAAAAAAAAAAATATACTGAAATAAGCTATATTATTTTTCTTAATTAAATGTTATTGATTTGTAAATTCAAATTCATAATTTTAAATAATTCACTTTTATTCAAATGCTTTATTTTTTAATTCGAAAACATATTTTTATACTCTAATATATTCTGAAAACAAATTAATCATATTAGTATTCAAATAAAAGAAATAGTCATTTATTCATAATTATATTCATTCAAAAAATCTTCTTTACTTCTCTAATTTAAATATTTTATTAGATCAAATAATATTGGTGGCAATGGAGCCAAATGTATTCCTAATACTTTAGAGAAATGTTAAAATATTATAGAATTAAATCTAAATTTAAAGTAATTTAGTTAAATCAATTTTACTTATTATTTTTGTTTATTTATAATTTAAATATTATATTAGATCAAATAATATTGCTGATAATGGAGCCAAAAGTATAGCTAATGCCTTTGAGAAATATTAAAATATTACTGAATTGATTGAGTCTTAATTTAGAGTAATTTATATAAATCAGTTTAAAATTTTCTTTCACGATGTGTCTTTCTGTCCTAGTTTTATTAATTTATTATTTAAATACTTTATTAGAGAGAATATTATTGGTGAGAGTGGAGCGAAGAACATTTTTATTGCCTTAGAGAAATGTTTAAATGATAGTAAATTGAATCTTAATTTAAAGTAATTTATTTAAAACAGTTTAATACTTTCTTTCTCAATCCATCTTTCTGTCTCTCTTCCTTATTTATTTTTCTTCATTTATTTATCATTCAAATATTTTAATAGAAAAAATAAGATTGGTGAGGATGGGACCAATAGCATTGCTAATGCCTTAAAGAATTTTTAAAATATTTTTGAATTGTGTCTAAATTTATTGTAATTAATATATATATATTTTATATTTTCTTTCTCAATCTGTGATTTTGTCTCACTCTAACTTACTTATTTACTTATTTCTTTTTATATATTTAATATTTAAATATTTTATTAGAGGTAATAATATTAGTGTTAATGGAGCCAAAATCCTTACAGATGGATTAGAAAAATGTTAAAATATTATTAAATTGAGTCTTAATTTATCGTAATTTATTTAAATAAATTTAGTATTTTCTTTCTCAATCTTTCTTTTTAAACATCTCTTACATACTTAAAAACTTACTTACTTATTTTATTTCTTTATTTAAAAAAAAATTGTATTAGAAGCAATAATATTGGTGATGACGGAGTTAAGAACATTGTTGGTTCCTTAGAGAAATGTTAAAATCTTATTTAATTGAGCCTTGAATTAAAGTAATTTTTTTAAATCAGTTTAATATTTTCTCTCTCAATATATCTTTCTGTCTTTCTCTACAAATTTGTTTTTATTTATTTATTATATATATATTTTATTTGATGCAAATAATATATGTGAATTTAATTAACTTAATCATGAATAAAAATATGATTAATTAATAACCTGCTAATTATTTAATTCTTTTTTTAATTTTTCTCAAAAATAAATTAACATTTATATATCAGCTGACTTAAAGATATATAATATTTTTAGTATGAATTTTTTTATTTAAATAATTGGCTGTTTCAATTTTTTATTATTTAATTATTTTTAAGCTAATATGTTTCATATTTAATTCAAACTATATTCATTTATAAAAAGCTGGAATAATACAAGCGAAAATTAAGGATAGTAATTAGGATAGAGTTTGGGCCTAAATTATGTTATGATATCAAAAAATTAATAAAAATAATTTATTTTTTTTGCTTTATATTTAAAAACTAAAAAAGTTAGTTTTTTTTCATGGACTGATTGACAAACAGTAAAGAGGAAAATAAGTGAATTTATTTTTTGAGAAAATAATGATGAATTATATGAAATAAATATTTATTTTGACTTATAAAGAGTATAAGAATATTTTATATATAAATCAAATTATAAAAAAAGTAAATATTCAGATATGTTTTTATATGAAGTTTAAAGTTAATATTATAAAAAATTTTATATTTATTTTATGGAATATCTTTTTAAATTAACAATAATTAGATAACTAGTTTTTCTAATCTTCAAGTTTTAAAACTCAGTTTACATTATTTAATAAATTAATGTTTAAATTACAAAAAATATTTAAATATATATTATAAGATATTATAAGCAAAATTATACAATAGATTAGCAGTATTTAATATTATTTTAATTATATTTTTTTGAAAAATTTTTTAGAAGAAATTAATTCAAAAAAAATAAACTAATTTATTTATTCCATAAATATAGATGGAATCAATATGATTATTATTATATATTATGTTAAATTTGAATATAGCAAATATAATAAAAGAGGTCAATATTTATTGCATTCTATTTTCAATCAGTTTAAAAAATATTGATCCTCTTATGTTTTCATGTATATTTAAAGGATATTTTGTTTATTAATTAGATAAGAATTAAGTAAATTTACTAAGTATTTTTTATTGATATCTTATCTTAATAAAAGGATTATACTAAATGTTTATATAGTAGAAATCACTAATATTTGATAAAAAATTAATGAAAAAAACTTCTTTATTTTAACTAGAGAAGCAAATAGCAAAGTTTCTTTCATAAAACAAGAGAAATTGGTATAATCAAGTAATAAAATCTTGATTTCCTCATGCTAACTCATAATTTGGATTAATCATCAAGATTCATATTAAAAATGAAAATTGAAGAAGCAAATCACGAAGATATTCCTAAAATAGAAATTAATAATTAAGCTTTAAGTAAATCATTTGGCTTCGCCTACGCTTAGCAGAAAATCGTACTATTTAAAAGCTTTTTGAATTATTAGTACATATAATCAAAATAAATTCGACTTCAGTCAGATTAATGATTATGAAGTACTGAAAAATAGGTGCCCTTATTTTAAGCAGTATTATGGTTATAAAATGTATCTTATATGAATAAATTAAAGATCTCAAAAATAAAATATGGATTAAACTTTTAGAAAGAAGTAGAATCAGAAAGATCTTCTAAAATTATTGTTAAAAAAGTAATGAAAGCATATTAAAAATAGGAATCATTCTTAAATACATTTAAGCAGGGATAAACTAAAATGAAGTCACTAAGTTAAGAGCAGCTCAATAGCAAGTAAGATAATGTTGTTTTTTAAAAGTAAATATGTGATTCCCACAAAAGATTTTATTTAGGCTATACAAAATAGTGGGAATAGATTTAATAATTTATATATAAAGTAAAATAAATGGATGTTGATATACATTTTTGCAATAAAAAATTGAATAGTTTATCATATGCATTGTATAGAAAAGAATTTAAAATATCTTGTATATCTTCAGATTTCATTTACAGAGTCTGAAATGTTCAAAAAGATCTAATAGTAAATAAAAAGACAGAATAATAAATTAATATCAGTTGCTTACGCATATACTTAATTTATTAGCCTTGATTAATTTCTTGGCTGACAAGTTTCTAATAACTATTTCAGAAGACCAAAGGCGTAGAATTTTGGACGTAGAAAGAGTATTCAAGCTAATAAACAATGTTCTAAGCACAATCTAATAATTAAAAGTCTCACATTTTGAGCAGTTGGTACATATTTTATTACAAGATCAGATGAAAATTCTAGCAAGATAAGGAACGTTAAATAAAATGATAAGTTCTGAATGAAATTTCTTATAATACTCATTAGATTTATGAAGTTTGAAACTCAGTAAATGCTATTATAGATACTTTTTATTTAATCAATCAATTTAAGACTATTCAAAATAGATAATAAATAGTAAATACTTTCATATGATATTTGTAAAATGTATGGAAAAAATGTTTACACATTGTTTTTTTGAAAGCCATTAACAATTTTTTTATATACCATAATTTTCATAATTAATTAAGAAATATATAGCAATTAAGCACTGTGCTTTATTTATTATGCCATTTTTTATAAAGGCATAAAATTTTAACCAAATGGGCAAATTATAAAAAAAGCTTGAATTTGATTTTTTTATTTGAATTAAAGAGAATGGAATGAATCTAATATATATGTTTACCTATTGAAAATAGCTTAAGAATTAAAGGATTATATCTTTTCTATTTATTTTACTTAATTAAAAACCAATCCTCTATTTTCTTAGTAAAAATCATGTATTAGGAAACTAAGAAAAATAGATAGCGCTTTAAAAAGGTAACAAATAAAAGACTATTTAATATTTGATAAAGTAATTAAATTCAATTTAGTCATATATTAAAGAAGTTAATTAGATAAATAAGCATTTAGTTTATTAATTTATAGGTAAAGCTTCCATGAAAATGGTTAATGAAATCAATAATTAATTGAAAATTTTATGCGGTTGAAGATGGATTCAATAGATTTTGAAAATATTAGTCAACCATTTGCAGTTGTATAAATATATAGTTTTATTTATAGATTTTAAGGCATCAACGATAAGGTAAAAAAAAAATTATCATTATGAATTACCATCTTTTTTTTACAAATATAAAAAATAATGATTAAAATCTTCTTGATTTTTAACTTGTCCAACATAGAAGCATTATAAGATAAATTTAAAAATATTAATAAAATAGATATGATAGATAGGCTGAAATCTTTATGATATATGATTCATTTTTTGCCTTTTACTAACAATAGAAGTAGATATAAATATTAAAGACTTCTAATAAACAGCTAATAGGGAATATTTAAGCAACTAAGTCATTATACTCAAAAATAAAATAAAAAAATGAATTAAAGAATACTTAATTAAGCTAAAAGCTAATTGATTCAATCTAAATATTCAAATTTAGCTCACAATTTGTTATTTAGATAAAAAAAATGCAAAAATAAATTAGTATTATTTTCTTAATTGTATAATGCTAATCAGATCTGTTCTACTTTTGACTCATATGAATAGTAAACTCAGGAATCTTCAAGCCAAATCCTGTTTTAGATAAAAGAAGTTGCAAGAAAGTAAAAAATTATAATTTTATACAAATTTAGTTGAGTTAAGAGAACATATTAATCATCTAAAATGGAATAATTTGACAGATTAATGTATATTCCTAAAAAGAAAATTATTTATTCATTTTAAAAAAGTAATGAACTAATATTTAATTTAAATTATTAAAAAAATAAAGAGGAAATGCATGGCCATAGCTACTTTGAGTGAGCAAAATAATATTTAGTGAATATAGAAATATATGTACTTTTATATAGTACATATTAGAATAATATAATTAATAAATATAAAATCTATTAAATATTATATAATATATATCTTAAAATATTTTTATTTATTTCAATTTAAATTTTAACTTAAAAAATAATAAAAATATATTAATTTGAAAACTTCTAATTTTTATTTAAAATTTATTTTTTACAAATATTTCATTTTTATAATTAATTCAAAAAATAAATTTATTTATTTATTTTCCACAAAAATGGATGGAATCAATATATTATGCATTTATTATGTTGAATTTGTATATAGCAAATATAATATAGGTCAATATTTATAATAAAACAATTTGAGTTTACCATGCTAAATAAATTTATTGCATTCAATTTTCAAACTGTTTAAAATGTATTGATCTTTTTAGATTTTCATGTATTTTTAAAGGATATTTTTTTTATTGATTAAATAAGAATTAAGTAAATTACTAAGTAGTTTGTATTCATATATTATCTTAAATAATAAAAGGATTAAAATGAAAGTTTTTAAAGTAGAAATTAGCACTATTTGATCAAAAATTAATGAAAAAAACTTCTTAATTTTAACTAGTGAAGGAAATAGCAAGGAATCTTTCATAAAGCTAGATAAATCTCTATTATTAAATAATAAGATCTTGATTTTCTTTATGCTAACTTCATAATTTGAGTTTAGCATCAAGATTCTTAAAAAAGAAAATTGAAGTAGCAAATCGCAAAGATATTACTATAATAGAAACTAATAATGAGGATTTAAGTAAGTCATTTGGCTTCCCGTATGCTTAGGAGAAAATTGTTCTTTTTAAAAGCTTTTTGAAATACTAATACATATAATCAAAATAAATTCTAGGTTAGCTTAATTATTATTGAAGTATTGAAAAATGTTTGCCCTTATTTAAAGCAGTTTTAGGGGCATAAAATGTATCTTATTTGAATAAGTTGGAGGATCTCAAAAATAAACTTGGATTAAACTTTTAGAAAGAAGTAGAATTAGAAAGATCTTCTAAAATAATTATTAAAAAAGTAAGTAAAGCATATTTAAAATAGGAATAGTAGTTAAATTTATTTATATAGAGATAACTAAATGAAGTCGCTAAGTTATGAGCAGCTCAATAACAAGTAAGATAGTGATATTTATTACAAGTAAATTTCTTGAGTCCCTAAGATTTTATTCAGGATATACAAAATACTGGAAATAGACTAAGCAATTATAAACAAATGTAGTAAATTCAATTGAAGTTGGTATACATTTCTGCAAAATAAAAACATAAGTAATATATATAAAACTTAGCATTTAAACTTTTTCTTACGCATTTTTAAAAATAATTAAATAGAACGTAACATTTTCTGGATACTTAAAATAAATATCTTGTAGGTTTTCCTTCAGATACATTTGCAGAGTCTTAAATAATCAAAGAATCTAATAATAAATATAAAAGCAAGCTGATACATTAATATTAGTTGCTTAGGCAAACTTTATTTATTAGTCTTGATTAATTTCATAAGGTTTGCAAGTTTCTCGCAACTTTCAGAAGGCCAAGGGAGTGGAATTTCGATGTAGAAACAGTATTCAAACTAATAAACAAAGTTCTATAGATACAATGTAATAATTAAAAGCATTACATTTTGAGCAGCTGATACATATTTTATTGCAAGATCAGATGAAACTTCTTGCAAAATAAGGAAATTTGAATAAAAAAGATAAGTTCTAAATGAAGCATGAAACTCTGTAAATGCTATTATAGATGCTTTTTATTTAATTAATGAAAGTAAGACTATTCAAAAAAGATAATAAATAATATATACTTTCATATTATTTTTGTAACATGTATGAAAACAATTATTGTGAGTCTTTTTTTTGAAAACACTCAACACATTTTATATTCCATATTTTTGACAATTATATAGCAGTAATTAAGCACACTGCTTAAATTATTATGTGATTTTTTTTCTAGACATAAGATTTTAGCCTTAATTATATTTTTAAATTTAAATTTAAATTTTAAATTTTCGTTTAATTTATGAAAGAAATGTATATATTTTTTTGCTAAATAAATAATATTTTATAAAAAATATAATCGAAATTTTTTATTTTTATTCTTATTGTTATTTGAAGACTAATTAGTATATTGACAATAAGTCAGTAACCAACAAATGAATGAAATTTAGATTAATCTTTTCTAATTGGTAAGGCTATATTTAATAAATAATACATATTTATTTACCTTATAAAAATCAGAAATCAATCCTTTGAATTTTTTTATAAATAATATCTTAATAAAAACTGCTTGTTAGTAATAACAAAATTAAAAGTAACCAAAGTTAGTTAGTTAGTTAATCAGCTACGCACAAACCCTAAAACCTGTTAGAGTAAGTCTAAAGAAAAGAATGTTAACCTAATAATAGGGAAAACTTGTCATGATCATATCTAAGAAGCTCAGCTAAGGCTATCGTATTAGCAAATTTGAATATCAGAAATTCATTTTGAAGATGCTGCAGTAGAATTCATTCACATAACTTCAAGATTATTTTAATGATTAGATATAATCATTTGTACTAAAACCTAAAACTACTAGAGAAAAAAGAGATGCTATTACCAAATAACTGGATTGCATTTAAGAGTAGCTTAAGGATAGCATTGATATCATGAAAGAAGAATATGAATTGTTAATATGTGAGATTTTAATTCCGAAGAAAAATCATTAAAATCTAGATTAATCACACTATGAAACTTAATCGCAACTACAAAAAGCTGAAACTAGTTAAGAAAAAAGAGAAATTACATCTGTTTAACCAATTTTTTCTAATGAAGAAATTAAGTTTAGCATTAATAGCTTATTAACAGAATAGGAAAATGTCAACAGATGTCTAGCCAAAGCTTGGTATTAGCTCTATTTAGTTGATGAATATGAAGAGAAGAAAATAGGTATGCGTAATTTAAAAATTTTAACAAAAACGTGGTTTTTGTAAGACATGTGGATTAGCCTTTTTTTTTTAGACTTTTTATAATAGAATTATTATAATATAAAACTAAATTAAAAAATTGCTAAGATTATTCAATTAAATAAGGTAAATCTTTTTTAATTAACTTCATTCATTTAAGAAGAGATATATATAAATATATTAGTTAATTAATTAATTAACAGATTTTATTAGGTTTTTAATTACAATCAATTAATTTTTCTATTTTTCTAAAATATTCTTAATATTTATAAATTTTAAAATTAATAATAGAATTTCAAGGATTTTGCTTTAGTTTATATTTTAATAAGAAACTTATTATAGTTAATACAAAAAAATGTTAATAAATAATGAGATTCTCTTAATGAAAATGAAGGTAATTAATTTCATTTACTTTCATATGAATACATAGATTTGATAAGATTATCATTTATTTTTAATTTATTTCACTATTCAATTATTTTTTGAATAATAAATAGAGTTGGTAAGTAAGGTTTTATCTTTATTTATTATCAATCATGTTTAAAAATATTCAAATCTTAAAGACATTTATTAATTAAATTAATTTCATT